>NW_024121100.1:6873314-6955738 GCF_016745375.1 Pimephales promelas | reverse complement strand
AGACCAGGCTCCTATCTAAAGACTCAGAACTGCACTTTCATTGGTCACCGGGACATAAAAAAACTGCTTGTATAGAAACTTTAGTAAAATATGATAAAAATTGCTGAAAAAGTTTGATGACTTTGCCCCAAAAATAAGGTTTAAAAGGTCTTTTTTCCCACAGGTTATACGTTTACTACGCATTCGCAATGGTTCTCGTCTCCACTGTCGCAAACCTCAACTGTGCGCATGCGTCAGTGGAACCAGACGATAGGTTTACATGATTCCCGGCTTGACTGTTAAAAGCAGACTATTGGCTTTCCAGCAGCAGGGGCGGGGCTTGTGAAGTCAACCGCCATCTTTGGCGTTACGGGTTTTCCCTATATTGTATTGAGGATTGACTAAGTTTTATGTAGCGCCAACTCGCCAAGTTTGGTGAAAATATCTAATTCTGTTCACAAGATATAGCCATTTTAGTAAAGGTGGCTCCTCCCACTTAAAATGTTTTGGCAGCCCTTAGAGACTGTGAATCGAAATTTCAACTTTTTTTTGATAATTATTGACAATCAGGCTCCAGAGAATCTTTCTGCCCTGGGTTGGTCCCGATCAGGCCAAAAACCAAGGACGAGTTTGCAAAACAACGTTTTTCAAAAAATCCAAAATACACGGAAAGTTCGCAGGACGACGATCAAATCCAAGGCATGTCCGTCTTGAGCCAAGGATTTCAACGATATGAGAATTATGAGCGTCTTCGTACTTTTCAAGACTATAGCGCCACCGTCAGGCCAATCAGGGCGAGCCTTGGTGACGTTGTAGTCGGTGTGAGGACTACTAGCCCTCAAAGTCTCTACGACTTACCGTTTGCTCTTCCTTATCGCTTTTAGGGAAGAATGCTGATACTCGAACAAATGTATTTAATGTATGCGTTTATATAAAGGTACGAATATGCATGTTTACTAGAACCAAAATACAAATAGCAACGACATGAGATCATGTTTACAATGTCTCAAGACTTCACGAGCTAATTTAAATCCCAAGAACATCCTGATAAATTTGAACGAGTCCTTTTTATAGCAAATCGCCAAGACTTACGTGCATGCTTTCTTGCTTACGTCGCAACTTAAAATAATCACATGTGGAGATGGTCGTGCGTTGCATTGAAGAGATGCACTGAAGCTCGTAAAAGGGCCTTAAGAGTGCTGTAAGTCGCTTGAATAAAAGAACTAAATTATTGTTTCTGTTCTGTTTACAATGCTGAGAACTTTAATTTCATCTCAGCGGACCTTCCCCAGTCTAGAAAATGACAGGTATTTAGTTAATAACCAAGAAGTGCTGCATATAGTGCCAGAGCAGCAAAGCTGTATCCCCTGAAATGTCTGTTTGTTTATGTAGATGTCAGGAAAATGTCTGTTGTTCCCCTAACAGTCAACAGAGGGCATCCTCTCTGGAATTCTGTGTTTATCAAAAACTCGTCACCATGGTTACCACACACCTGTGTTGCATTTGGAGCTCATTAGTCAACCGTTAAATGCTCCCTTTGTTTCAAAGGTCATTTGTGAAGTCTTAGTTGTAAGTTGTTGGATTAATATGGTCCTGAGCAGCTGTCTTTGTGCATTCTGTTATCGAACATTGTCGTTTTGACCTTGTCTGCATCTTGGATTTTATTCTCATTCCATTGCAACATTGTATGGGCTATTATTGATCTGGTGGCAAAAATTTTAAGTAACAGATATCAACATTACTGTTTGCCTGTAGGTTGTTGCTGAAGTTGGTATTGTATTGGCTAGAAACTGCTGACTTTCTAGTATACGGAGCTCATTTCTGAAAATGGAATGTCAGCAAAGTCTCATTAACGTTAAAACTTCACATTGAGTGATGACAGATTCTCAGGATCAAGCTCTGCATATCTTTCCTCGGCTTTGACTGATGGTCTATTTTCTTTAACTTTTCCCTCATACTGTAAGTTTAATTAAAAGCTGACATTTTGTTTGAATGCCAATGAACATTGGGATTATGGGATGGCAGGGTGTGTACTGATAGAAATTACTCTTAAACTAAATCAAAATATCTGCTAATTTAAAACGCACACAATTCTCTACAGACACGATTTGATCAAATATATTATCAGTTTATGAAAATGTATGAACTAATGTGAAATACCGTGAGTGGGATTTCACCAAGTGCAACATGTTCCTGGATCAACATCTTTGTTGATACTGAAACAACATTCCAATCAACCAATCAGATTGAGGGAGAGTTTAGAGTTTTGTCAAGTTTAGGCTTACAAGCTTCTACATCAGTGTTAGTTTAGGTGTAGGGATAGGTACTATGCTTTTAGACAGGAATCTTGTTCCAGGGTCCATGAACAATATCTTATCAGTGCTGGAAATTAGAAAAGTAATCAAAAAGTAATCAAATGTAATCCGTCACATTACTTTATTAAAGTAATTGAAGTAGTTACACTACTTGATACATTTTAAATAGGGTAACTTGTAATCTGTAACCTATTAAATTTCCAAAGTAACCCTCTCAACACTGGCTATAGTTATGGATGGGGTTATTATAGGTGGACCTTCATGCTTAGATTTGTAAAAGAAAAAAAAAAGTACACTTTGTATGATTCACATCATATAAATTCATTTGAAATCGGCATCTCCTAAAATACTTTTTTTGTGTGTGTGAGATTGGGTTGTGTTATCCAAGTCTTTAAAGGTTCAGACACATTTACTGTTGCTCGACACATTTCCATCCTTGTTGCTCAAAGTCAATCCAATCAGCGAAAGCGTTCGGCACACAGATTTCAGCCATGTTCAACTTTGTCATGTAAATTAGCTGCGCTAACCAAAACTGACTTTATGCGCGAGATATGTTTCATCTCTAAGCTATTTCATGTAACAATGACCAATAGACATGTATTGCATGCAAACGTTCCACTAATATGACTGGACCTTAAAGGGATAGTTCACTTTGAAATTAATTTTTGATATGTTTTATCTTACCTCAATGGCATCCAAGATGTAGTTGTCTTTGTTTCCACAGTATTTTCAATTTTGATATTTTTAGGTCAAACCGATCTTATAAGTCAGTCATATAATGGAGGTCTATGGTCACCACCTCAAAGAGCATGCACAGAGAAGTCCAAATTAAACATGATTTAATGACTCGTAAATGTAACATTGATGGCCTAAGTGGTTTGTGTGAGAAAACGAACACTTTATATCATTTTTACCTCTTGTAACCACAGCCACAAAGCGCCCACGCCCTCAGATCACTTGGACGTGGCTGTGGTTACAAGAGGTAAAAATTATATAAATACTGTTCGTTTTCTCACACAAACCGCTCGTTTCGTGTCTTAGGCCATCGTTGTGTACTTACATTTACGAGTTATTAAATCATGTTTAATTTGGACTTCTCTGTGCATGCTTTTTGAGGTGGTGACCATAGACCTCCATTATATGACTGACAGACAAGAACGGTTTGACCTAAAAATACTGCGGAAACAAAGACACCTACATCTTGGATGCCCTTGAGGTAAGCTAAAACATATCAAAAATGTGTTTCAAAGTGAACTTTCCCTTTAAGGGATTGTAAAGCGTCATGGCATCTTCAGTGCATAAACAAATTATTGCAACATTTCTTAAACCTGTAATTACCTTCCTTTAAAACAAATTAGCCACTTAAGAAGTGTTTTGCTTCCACGAATAAGCTTCAGTTCCATACTCGTTTAAAAGTGCACCCTAGATCTTTAATTATACAGCAGCTGATTCCCCAGGTTCTCATCAAGTCCTCTGATTACATTTCAGGTCAACAGATTACGGAACCACTTATGAGAAACTCAATGAAAAGGTGGGCGTGAAGACCATCCTCAGCTATCTGTACGTCAGCCCCAACAACAAGCGCAAGGTAAGATTTATGGCATTCGTTCCCTCCGCCTGGCACACCTACACATTGTTAGTCTTCATGATGTCTCTTTTACAAAGATGTCAACACACACTGTAAATGATTTCTGTTGTTTTCACAGGATTATACTGTTTTTCTCAACAGTTTCTTACTGTATAATCTATGTACAGTAAGTTACAGTATATTTAGTTGTTTTCACAGTATTAAATTGTTTTTTCAACAGTTATGTACTGTGCACACAGTTGACAGTATGTTACTGTAGAATTTCAATGCATTCTGGGAAATTATCAGTTACTGTTAATCTAAATACAGTGCAAATTGACCGCGAAAAACACCACACACAGTTCCACGGAAAAATTGCTAGCCTACTAATGTTATTCTTACATTTAAAAATAAAAATGTAGCACTGGTTGACCATTAACAGTCATAATTTATGACATAATTTATGTCAGTGGGGTGTGCATGAAAGCATATTTGACTTTGGAAGAGTTTCTGTCGTGTCAGTGGTGCTGCTGTCTTTTCTGCCGACCTGCAACTTCTTCATCTGGTAAGTAATAATTCTTATAATGTGTATACGGATTCTAGCTAATAACTTTAAAGTTTTTTAGAATAGCTGACCACGATTTCTACATTCAATTTAATCTATTCTAGACATTTTAATATATATGTATATATAGGCTACTCTTCAATGTAGCCATTTGGGGCATGTTACTGAAAATTCAAATACATTAGTACGAAATGACCGCGAAAAATAACCACAACCAGCTGCCATTTTATGAAGAACTCTTCAGTTCCCTTCTCTCTGTAAGAACGTGCAGGCCGTGCATCGCGTCGCTGTCGGCAACGTTTTCGCCATACATATCTGGTTAGTAATTCATATTTTTATGCAAACCATATGAGTTACGTACGTTAACAGATTAACGTTAGAAAGAACTGGCCGCGGAATGTTATAAGCCTAGCATAAGTCAGACGCGGATTTCTTTCATCTTGATAGCCTAACTTACTTGATTAAATATGTGATTTTATTAACATATATTTCATATGTAACCTCTTATAAGGTCAAAATGGTCTAATCATTTTGTTATTTACCACGTTAAGTCGGTGAAAGCGCCTGCACGTTCATTATTTTATAACTTATAGGGGTTAGGAATTGAAAATCGATATCCTGAAATCGGATATCCAAGGTTAGGATTCGGATTTATTGTTATAAAATTAAAGTGTCAATTCCTCTTATTGATTTTTTCACGCTTTTTTTTTTCGTGTAAATCCTGACCTGGCGTTCTGCCATTTAACGTTAACGTTACCTCAGTGATAACTGATGGACCACGGAAAGCGCCCAGGTTTTTGTCCAAAATATTAAGTCATGTATCACACAAGCAAGATTTAACCTACGTTTTCACGTGATCGTAAATGAATTGATGTTGAGTTATGTTTCAGCTTGCGTTGCATTCAAAAGAAAAGAGTGGACGATAGAGATGAGTTATCTTTAGCCGTTCTTGGCATATTTATTTCAGCTGTTGACACTAGCCGCGTTTCCACTGCCGGGCTAGGGCTGGGCCAGAGCTAACAGCGAGCCGGGCCGAGCTAGTGGCCTCGGGCCTCAAGCACCGGGCTTGCGTTTCCACTGCCGGGCCAGTAGCCCCACAGCGCTGCCCCAGACCCCACCCCTAACACGCCTTTCAGGATCAAACGTCATAAAACCCAACCCATTTCAGCGGGTATTATGAATTAATTTATTTTTTAAATTAGGAAGATAGCATGTATATTAACTCAACTGCCGTAGTGGCTACAATAGTGTCCCGAGACCAGTACAGGCGATTCTCCATTTCAAGCAGCGATTTTTTGCGCGATATAACAAGTAGGCTAGGGCTGCGGGCACATTTTCAAGTTATTCATTAATCGTTAACCGAGGCCCATCGGTTAATACTCGGTGCATAGTGTGCGCGCCGCAACCTCGAGATACGGAGTTAATTTTTTAACACCTTTAATAACTGATTGGACCCCATTTGAAACGAAATTAATTTATAGAAATAAAACGCAGCAAGTACGGAGCAGTTAAAGCCCCATTTCCATCACCCTTCAAACTGAAATTGCCAATTGAAAATAAGCAAAACGTCCATTTCACAAAAACTCCGTGTCTGCAAATAATAATAATAATAATAACCATCATCATCATTATTGTAACATTTTATTAGGCTGCATATGTAGAAGACGCCTTTAGCCTATCCAAAAAAGGAATAGCACAAATAAACACAATATTTTTGACAAATATCAGCGCATATCCAGTGTGTGTGTAGCACGCACTGATGGCTGCGAGACGCCCATGTGAACAGTTTCATTGCATTTCTTTCAGTGGAAACAACTTAAAATACTCTTTAATTTCTGGTCATACAGAAAATAATAATACATTATTCGCAAATAAATTTATTTATAACAAGAAAACGTTGTGCTTTAACAATTAATCAAGGCGCGCTTCATGATCTCCGTGAACTGAAGCGCGAGACCTGAAACAGCCACCGCATTCGAATTTGTTCGTTTTAAATTGGACATTAAAGCTTAAAGCTTTAAATGTCCAATTTAAAACGAACAAATTCGAATCGAAAGCCAATATCTTCTCCGTTTATGTAGCTTAATTTCTCTCTAAATGTGCATCCGGAGATGGAGATATGTTTTTAGCCGAAAATCATTTAGAAAACAATAGTTTATTAATAAACAATTAATGCCTCGTTATTTTATATTATTTTATTATCAGACACATTTATTATAGCCTATAAATCACCCATAAATCCCCTTTCTGTAGGCTGTGGTTACGGCTCTTCTCATTCAGCACTGCGGGGAAAATATCATTTCCAGGTTCTAATTTGGCCTCAGAAAACCAGTAAAATATATATTTTTTCATATTAATTTGTCAAATAATTTAAATGTTTAAGGGGCAAAAAAATCAAACAAATATCTGAAAATTCGTCGATATGTAGCTATATATAGCCTATATATTGTTGCGCAGCATTTGGCATAGGCCTACAGTTCAAATTAAAATGTTATGCAATTTTAAACGGTTAATCGGTTAAACATGGACACCCCTATGTGCATCTTGCTTCAGATCATAACGTTCCATAACACCGATAAACTCCGCCTTTTACCTTGAGCACGCCTCTAGCCCGAGCTGGCCCCCTCTGGCCCAAGGTATTCGACGGGCCAGAAATCCTGGCCGTTGGCCCCGAGGAAGCCCCGATCAAGCCCCGGAAGTGACAGTGGAAACGCGACTGGCCCTGGCACGCACTAGCACGGCCCGGCCCTGGCCCGGCAGTGGAAACGCGGCTACTGACACATCAGTCTCTAATGAAGATTCTCTCAGTAATATGATCCTCTTAACTACGGTAAATCAACTTGGACAAACATAATAATAATACAAACGCATCCTCCATAGCCTATACTTTAGTGCCCTCTTGTGGCATAAACATATGCACAACACTGAACAGTATAGCATTGCATTATATTACACAGCATACAACTGAGGACATAATGAACATACTTTAACAATTGATTTTAAACAACAGTCCAACAAACAAGATTTTAGTATTAAGTGAATTACACTTTAGACATAATTTTGTCTGTTTTTGCTGTTTAGCCAAAACAACAACAACAAAAACGTACTGTATTTTAACTGTCTTGTCTGTTCTCCTTTTCCACAGGTGTGAGCTGTGCATGTTAAGAAGACCCCTATCCATCTTGACGACCGATGAATTGTAAATCTAATCTAATTTAATTATTCTATTTATCTAACTACTACTACTATACCTTGGTCCAGCACTGACCCACTGAGAACATTTTAAACAGATTATTATCCATCTGTGAATTTTGTCTATCTGCAAGTTGTTAAGAATTGTTGTGTGAAAATAAACGTTGTTGTACAGTTTAAGGTTTAATTGCATAAAAGCTTGGATAGAAAACTTCCTATTGCAAAAGTTAGAACATAAGTCTACATATAAATGATTATTAATACCATAATGCAAGTTTTTCATGGCACATGTGCATGATGAGGTTGTTTTGTGTTTAGTTTTTTTTTTTTTAAAGGACACTGGATAACTTGTCATTTTGTAATACTCATCTGGATTGGTGGTTTACTTGTCAAAGCTTTTATAGTTTATAAGTTTATATGTGTCTCGCAGCCCTGCAAATCTGGTCCCTTAGATAGAAAGCAGCCAAAAACCCTTTAAAATCAGCAACTGACCAGTTAGACAGTCTATCTCAAACCAATAGACAATCTTAGACTAGTTTAAGCTGTTTTACCCCAGCAGGGAGTGGGTGGATGAGTTGTTATGAACTATCTTTCTAATAGATTGATCAGATAGCACCCCTTTAATCTTTACCTGATATTTTTTTTGCATGTATTTATGCATAATTGTTCATTTTGATTTTTATTGTATTATATTACATTTTTATTATTAATGTATTTAATTGTATTAATGTATTTAAATGTATATTATAAATGCGCTAATGTGTTTGAAAATACACAATAAACCTTGTGCAGTTAAAGCTTCAATTGTTCTTTTTTCTATTTCCCATTAACAGTTAAAATAATATTTCTACGGATTTTCTACAGGTTACACAGTAGCACTATAAAATAAATACAATAACATTTCATACTACACAGTATTATTAAAAATTAACAGTGTAATTCTGTACTTTAATATGGTAAGAAATTACAGTAAAATAATGTTATTTAATTTACAGTATGCTTAACAGTACTGTTGTTAGTGTTACAGTAATTTTACTGTTAAATGAAATACAGCAAGTACTGGATAATTGTTGCCAGTAAGTTACTGTTAATTTGACAAGAAATTTTTTACAGTGCAGTTTTCAAGGTGATTATGTTTATATGCATGCGTAGCTCAAACCCCCTGCTCATTTATGACCGCTAAATGCGTTGGAAGGATTCCACAGGTCTTCTTGGCTCAGTGCGCTGTTGGCTAATTTATCCTCTAGTAGTATTTACTAACCTCTCCAGCTTTTTATGAGATCAATGCATTTTAAAGATTCACTGGTTACAGCACGTAGTTTTCACTTGGAGATATAGTTAGCATTCAAAGCAAAACACATTCATATCATTAATATTGATAAGGCTGAAATTCATTTTTTTTTTTTTTTTTTTTTTTTTTTTACTTTGAGGTCTAATGAATTATGAACCGGATGAAAAGAGATTCTTAAATCGCTAGTGTTTTAATCAAAGGCATGACAAAAATGCTTGTATTTGTGGCTTGAGGCTTTGGGAGTTTGCTTTGACAGTAAGCTATGTTTCACCATCGTCCTGTTTTAAACCCTCTTGTTTTTACTCGTTTACTTTTTTCTTTATCAAGAAGAGTAGGCTAATTTATTACTTAATTGTGGCTATCAGTCAGTTAATTATGGCCATTAATGAAGATGGAACACACTTTCAGTGGTTAGTGTTGGGGAAGCCACTACAAGACTGTGGTTGTCACGATCACACACACACAGGAGAGAGAGATCCAATTGCAGTTAATTTATTGGGATAATCTGTACTCACAATCCAGTCCAGGCAAAGGTTAAACAAAAACTAAATGGCAATCCAAAAACACAAGCACAAACGAGAAACAGGAAAATAGACGGCACAGAAGTGTGAGGACATTAAACAAGGACTCCGTGACAAACACTGAAACAGACAGGGTATATATACACAGACACTAACAAGGTGACAGGAAACAGCTGTTTGCAATGAACAATGAGTAACAGAACAGGATGATGGGAAATGTACACCGTGCGGGAAGAGCACCTCTAGTGGTTACCCGGGGTAACACAAACCAGACACTGTGACAGTAGTGTTCTAAGCCACAGTACATGCTAGTCATGTAGTTCTATAAGCTTTTTAATTTCAGTGAAATTGAAGTAGATCTATAATTGTATCTTGCCATTAGTAACCGGGAGGAGTTCGGTTCGAAATAGGCTCATTTTACCACTCCCCCAGAGTTAAACAGTTGAGTTTTACCGTTTTTCAAATCCATTCAGCTAATTTTCTGATATTTATAAGAATATCAGTAACCAGACAGTTTCTGGTCTCATTAACTTCCATAGTAGAAGGAAAAATATACTGTGGAAGTCAATGAGACCAGAAACTGTCTGGTTACTGATATTCTTCTAAATATCAAAAAACCGGCTGAATACATTTGAAAGCGGTAAAACCCAACTGTTTAACTCTGGGGGAGTGGTAAAATGAGCCTATTTCCAAAAAAGGTGGAGTATCCCTTTAAATGAATAATTGAGGGATGATTGATCGACCTTGATTGAAGACACCTGAAGGTAAGAAGCAGAATCACTGAAGGAGAAAACCAAAATTTGCAAGTCACCATTATGGTGATCAATGTGGCTTTTAATCAACTTTAACACTGCTTCAGTGTTTATTTAACACTCTGCTCAGATTGAGTCACTTAAAATTACTTATTCTATGATGGTGAAGTTACATGAACAAATTATGTTTGTTTAACGTAACCCAGTTATGTGGAACCTGTTGACATAAAAAGTTAATTTATGGAACCTATCAACATAAAAAAGTTAAAGCCAACAAATCATTTTTTTGAGTGTATAATGTGTGAGTGTATAATGAGAGGACGTGTTCGGTTTACATAATAGGTATTATTAATAAATTAACATTTTCTGGTGCCCCATGCTGAAATGCAAAAAAAAAAAAAATATATATATCCACAATTAAAACTTTATGATCTATAATCACTGGCTTCCGGCAACTGGCGTACGGGAGTTCACAAGAGAGTGATCTCTGACCTCTACTCTTCAGAAGGGATTTATTAACCCACTGCCGTCATATGGATTACTTTTATGATGAAAGGATCTGAGCTTCAGAAACTCTATTATCATTATATAGCTTGAATAATGTTATATATTATTATATAACTCACAATTCAATATATATATATATATATATATATATATATATATATATATATATGTATATTTAAATACACACACATGCTTGTATATATTTAAGAAATATTTTCATGTACTGTATATAGATTTCTATATAATTTATATTTTATATAAATATAAATATTTTATATATAAATATTTTTTTTTCTTAAATATACATGCATGTGTGTGTATTTATATATATATATATATATATATATATATATATAAAATAATTATACACAGTGCACCCATATTATATTATATAAACACAAACTTTTATTTTGGATGCGATTAATCGGGATTAATCATTTGACAGCCCTAAATTTAATATAATTATGGGATAATTTTCATTTTTGGTTAAACGACTCCATTAATTTCCCAATAGCGCTTCTGCTCAGTCTTGTTCATATCAGTATGTTGTTAAGATGCAGGAGCTGTGGCTTCATGGCACTCAATCATAATGTAATAATCTGGGATGTTTTTCTAACAGATCAATTTTGTTTTGCCTACAGTTGTGGGTGCTTATTTAGGGTTTCATATTTCCCAGCAGTTCTGAACCAGCAGATTTAATTACACTGTGTCTAGACGGCATCTCCACCACCAACACACGCACAAATGTCATCAACATCTGCTTAACACTGTGCTGTATTGTCCATCCACTTTGAATGCCAACGGGTCGGGTAGTCTTTTTCTGCAGCAAAATAGCAAACTTGCACACCAGAGGAGGAGGGACGAACCCAATAGAAATGTCCTTTCCAAGTGCTTCATTTTCCAAACAGTAATGAAGGCCGAACCCAAGTTCACGTTAAATAGCTACTCTCAATTCCAATGACATTATAAAACCAGGTCTGGGTTGTAATTAAGGGCTCTACTGTAAACATCATAACAGCTTTGGGTCTAATAGAATAGTCAACATCCATTTGTCTGCTTTTACATTAACGTGTAATGTGGGACGGCTTTTTATATCAAACCAGGAATGATTATCCTTGAATGTGAATGGTGAATGGCTGGTCAGTGCAGGACATCACAAAGAGGCATAATGAGTAGTGTGGAGTGAATAGTAGAGCTTTAATAACCCATTAATGCAAGTTGATTGTGTTCTTGGGGATGCAATGGACATATTCAACTTAGTGAATTAAACAGGGACATTTGGAAATATAGTATTTGCAGTATGTTTGTATATTTATTGTCACATTCTATTGACGGAATAGTCAAAGGTTTTGCTCAGTGTGTTGGGAGCCAACTCGACTATGGGGTTACACTTTATTTTGTTGGTCCACTTTAGACACTCCACTAACTATTTGGCTCAAACTTGGTTTTCTGTGTACATACTTCAATTAGGTTCAGTTTTAAGGAAGCATGAAGTGCCTTTTTATTTTTATGCAGATGACTCCCAAATCTATCTGAATTTGAAACATAATAAACAGAAAGGTTTAACCGATTGAAGATCTTGGATGTCTTTAAACTTGTTTACACTTAAATGAGAGCAAGATGGAGAAGAAAAAAAAAATCAATGTTGGCAACTTAAATACCTACAGTACCTCAATCTGACTACGGAAAATGTGGGAGTTATTTTTGATTCCTGTAGTAATACTAAATGATGCATGATTTCATTCAACTAACCCCAAACCAAACCCTGTTCCCCAATCCTAACCCAGTAAGTCATGTAGTTCATTTATATTACTCAAATCTTAAATGTATAATTACAATGATACCTTAAAATGATACCTTGTTTTAAACATGAAGTCAATTAATTTTGATAAATTTGTCAAAAAAAAAAGGATGTTTATGACAACTGCATGGGTTTATGACAACTTTCATTAAGTTTCTTTCGCTCAATAATGACATTTTCTTTGTTATGACATCTTGACATAAACCATAACATCATAACCTGTCAGTGTCTTTGTCATATAATGGCTTCATGACAGCCAATGTCAAAACTAACCACCGGACCGTTTAATGTAATGTTAACCAATTCTTAAGTTTGATAATTAATGTGCTATGTCATGTTTATGACAGGTTGTGTTGTCTTAGTAATGTCAAGTTGTCATGACAAAGACACTGACAGGTTATGATGTATTGGTTTATGTCAAGGTGTCATTACAAAGACATCTCAAACAATGTAATATTTCCATTCAAAATGTCATTATTGAGCGAAAGAAACATTAAGAAAGTTGTCATAAACATTCATAAACCCATGCAGTTGTCATAAACATCCATTTTTTGACACATTTATCAAAATTAAGTGACAAGGTATCATTTTAAGGTATCCTTGTTACATTGTAATTATACATTTAAGATTTGAGTAATATGAACTACATGACTTGAATGAAATCATGCATCATATACTATTACTACAGGAAATCTAGTATCACAAACATGCATACAACTTCCTTCATATTCATAACTTATGTCATGTCATGATTATGAAGGTGACATGTTAGTCTCAAGCTCACCCCTTCAAGTAAAGTGTTACCTTTGAGTCTAACGCCAAGTACATCTGTTCAAAATGTAACTTTAAATACCAAAATGAGATGACTTGAGCATAACTAAATCAGTCCATTGAAGAGGATTAACAATCAGTTGTGGATCTTGTGGTGCCGGTGCCAACATATAATGTGGGTAATTCCTCCAAGGCAGTGGAAATCAAGCAGGCATTTAAAAGAGAAAAATGAGCAATGCCAAAAATGCTTTGTAGCGAATATGAGATTTACTCAAGTTGAAATTGCTATTATATTCTCTCCTGAAATAGCCGTACTCTTCAGGAGAATGGTTTTATTTTATTATACATTTCACAAAGAAAATTTCTCATTCTTATTTGAGCGGCTTTTAGCATGGCATTACAGGGTGTGACAAATTAAATTTGAGGCATCAACAAATACCAAATCCTGTTCCGGTGGCAAACGTGTTGCTGCAAAATTATGTTTCCCAAGCTCCTATACCTGAAGTCAGAGTGTAATGAGATGGAAAAAAATAAAAAATAATAATAATTCACCCTGTAGAATTGACTGTCATATTGGGCAAAAAATATCTCTAGAAAATCATTAAAGGATGGTGGGTGGATAATTAAACCAGAGAGGTAGAAGCCAAACCACCGTGCGGTAGTTTCGAGCATGTGAGCGCCACAGGGAAAAGGTAAATGCACAGGAGAAAGTGCAGGCACAGCAGATTGTAGACGGGAGTGGAAAATCAAACGGTGGCACTGCCAAAACCCTGGAAGAGAAGCGGTCAGCATGATGGGAGAGAGAACAAGAGACAAACAAAGACTAATATTGAATGTGATTACTGTATTTAAGATACTGTATCACATTTTGTGGTTGACTATTCAAAAGACTTGGATCATGTCCATTGGATATTTAAAAAATAAACTGCTTATAACAATTAACTGTATTAATCACACTTTTTTTTTTCTTAATCGTGATTAAAAACACTTAAAGGAGTAGTTCACTTATAAAAAACTTTTGCTGATCATTTACTCACCCCTATGTCAAGATGTCCATGTCTTTCTTTCTTCAGTTGAAAAGAAATTGAGGTTTTTGATGAAAACATTCCAGGATTTTCTCCATATAATGAACTTCAATGGAAACCAAACGGTTCAAGGTCCAAATGAGAGAATGACCTTATTCATCGTCTGGTGTTCGTTTTAAAGCCCTTTGAAGCTGCACTGAAACTCTCATTTGGACCTTGAACCGTTTGGTTCCCATTTAAGTCCATTATATAGAGAAAATCCTGGAATTTTTTCATCAAAAACATTCATTTCTTTTCGACTGAAGAAAGAAAGACTTGGACATCTTGGATGACATGGGGGCGAGTAAATTATCAGCAATTTTTTTTTTTTAAGTGAACTACTGCTTTAAGTCTTTAATATTTTGTAAGGTAATCATTTTACAGTTAATGTCCAAATTAATATAGAGACAACATAAAAACAGTATATTTTAATACTTTGTTAATGCCATATTATTAAAAGACCAGGTTACGGATGTCTCCATCGGAATAATTTTTTTAACATTAATTAGCCTTCAAAAAATATAACAACTTTTAATTGAAGTGAACTTATAACAATCAATCCTCACATAAACCCATAATAAATGTCATATTTACCTGTGCCCTTTCTGTCTAACGGGTAGAAAATATACAGAAATTGAATAAATTTATCAAACAGTCAAATTACAAATTACAAATTGAATAGATGAATCCTTATTAAATCTACAAAAGATCTTTAGTCAATAGCCCTGCGTGATTTTCTCTGTTCTTTGTTCTTTGATTAACATTAATGGCAGACAGCATTAGTGACTGAAGACTTGGCTCTGCACACGGATCTCACACATGTCTCATTTTCTCACATGTTCATTTAAGACTTTATTTAACTAATTTAAGACTGCTCTTATGAGGATACTTGACTAAATGGACATTTTGGCATTATTGTGTGTGTTATTTTTCTTTTCAAGAGAACTAACAATCACTGGCAACCATTTTGGAGATATTAAAATTTGATCTTGTTTACAGACCTCAGTTAAAAATTTGGCTGCGGCATTTTGAACTGTTTGAAGCCGTAACATGGATGACTGGTATATTCCAATAAATAAATCTGTAAGAGACATGAAAGACTTGGACAGATGTTTTAAATTAAAGAAGCAACTATGTTGATCAAACTTAAGGGAAGTACAGTAACATACTTACAAGGACACTGTAAAATAAAGTGTCCCCAAATAACAGCCCATTCTCACCCCCAAGGCGTCACTTAACTGACGCCTTGGGAAGCATTTGGACATGCTTCAATATCTGACGCTTTAGGCGCCCTTTAGCGTCAGTAAGATGACGCCCTAGGATCACGTGTACCCTACCCCCACCCCATACCTAAACCTAACCGCATCCTTTAACTGACGCTTTCCTTTAGCGTCAGTTAGATGACGCCGTAAGATCGCGTCATGTAAGTGACGCTAAAGGGCGCCTAAAACGTCAAATATTGAAGCATGGTCAAAGGTGACGCCTTGGGGTGAGAATGCGTTGCAAATAACTGCCAATGGGGTAAGAATAGTAAAACTCATTTCTACTTTGAATTAACTTTTTTTAATACGTTTAGTTACATCATTTTCATCTTCATTTCAGAAAATGAGACATAATGCCTTCAGTTATTTTGCTTCTTCTGTTTCAAATGCGTGTTTCATCTACGGTAGCCATTATATACCAAAAAGCTATGACAGGATGTCTTCTAATACTGTAGCTCTTTGTCGGGTGCTCTTCATCATCAACTTTTAACTATAAATGTTCATCTGACTATAAAATAAAGAACACAACCAAACAATGAAAAAAGCCTTGTAATTAAGACTGTAACATTAACTTACTGTACCTGTCGAGAAGAAAGCAGGACTTCAGCGTCTCTTTTCAAGATGGCGGAACTACATGGAAGCCTCTGTGGACCTACCCATCCCATGTATATAAAGATAATAAATTCTTCGTTTACGATAATTGGTATTTGTGCAGGTATTTGTACAACATTGATGGCATATTTATGAATATATTTTTTTTAAATAATAAAATACATTAAAAAGTACACATTGTCCCTTTAAACAGATTGTACGAATACGTACAAATGAGATCAGATGAATTTGTGCGAATTAGCCATCAATTCACCAAAACGTAAAATAGGTACGGATTGCCATGAGATTGTGATGGAACATCTCACCAGATCAGGTCCATTCCTAATTTCAAGGAATTCAAGGAATCGTTCAACGTAGTTTGGGAAATCAGATCAACTGATTCATTGAAAATTCTTAAAAGAGTGATTCCTTTGTTGCTTATTTACTCATGAATGCTCCAAGGACAGTCAGAAAGATTTGCAAAAAACAACTTTAACCTGTGAGCAACTGAACAGATACATGTATAGCACAATATTGCACACTGTTATGATACTTTTATGGTGCTTTTGTTTCCTTAAAACAAATACAGGTTTAGGCATGATTGACAAGAGTAAATTTTGACAGAATTAGCATTGTGTGCTATAGTTGTTAAATACACTCACCTAAAGGATTATTAGGAACACCACACTAATACTGTGTTTGACCCCCTTTCGCCTTCAGAACTGCCTTAATTCTACTTGCCATTGATTCAACAAGATGCTAAAAGCATTCTTTAGAAATGATGGCCCATATTGATAGGATCGCATCTTGCAGTTGATGGAGATTTGAGATGCACATCCAGGGCATGAAGCTCCCAGTCCACCACATCCCAAAGATGCTCTGGGTTGAGATCTGGTGACTGTGAGGGCCATTTTAGTTCAGTGAACTCATTGTCATGTTCAAGAAACCAATTTGAAATGATTCGAGCATTGTGAAATGGTACATTATCCTGCTGGAAGTAGCCATCAGAGGATGGGGACATGGTGGCCATAAAGGGATGGACATGGTCAGAAACAATGCTCAGGTAGGCTCTGGCATTAAAACGATGCCCAATTGGCACTAAGGGGCCTAAAGTGTGCCAGGAAAACATCCCCCACACCATTACACCACCACCAGCAGCCTGCACAGTGTTAACAAATATTACTACTCTGAAACCACTAGAGTCTTTGTATAAACAGTCACTAAAAACTCTTGACAAGAAATCCGTTCGGTTTCATCACTGCTCAATATTAAAAAAATACAACTTGCTAAGCTGGGATAACTCAATTAAATATGTACATATCTGTTTACTGTTTAAGACTATACATAGCCTGTCTTCACCATTAAAACAGTTTGTGAACATTAGAACAACTGCTCACAGATCTACAAGGGGAGGGGAAAGAGGGGACTGTATTATCCCTCTCAAAAGAAGTACCTTTAGCCAGTCTGTGTTTTCGGTCAGAGCTGCAAGGGAATGGAACTCCGTCCCATCAACAATTAGACAATTGCATGCTTTTGGTTCTTTTCAGTCTCATCTTAAAAAATGGTTATTGACAAATCAGCACTGTCAACATTAGTATTGTATTCTTGATAATAGACTTATTTGTACCAATTGCTCTTGGCTTTGTCCCTCTCTTGTGTAGCAATCTTTCTCTTTCTCTCTCTCATGTTTTTTTGTTTGTTTTTGTTTTAGATAATATATGTTTATTTTTATTTTATCTTGGTTTTTTTTGTTTTTTTTTGTATATGTGTGATGCTCTGTCTCTGTTTTTAGGGTGACTGTGTAACATTCTGTCAAGGGTCTACGGATGAAAAATAGCCTCTTGGGCTAATTCTGGCACGTTTACACTTGTTTATTAATGTGCATTGACCCTGTAAAAAAAAAAAAAAAAAAAAAAAAAAAAAAAAAAAACAAGGCATGATGGATCCATGCTCTCATTCTGTTTACACCAAATTCTGACTCTAACATCTGAATGTCTCAACAGAAATCGAGCAGGCAACATTTTTCCAGTCTTCAACTGTCCAATTTTGGTGAGCTCTTGCAAATTGTAGCCTCTTTTTCCTTTTTGTAGTGGAGATGAGTTGTACCCGGTGGGGTCTTCTGCTGTTGTAGGCCATCCACCTCAAGGTTGCGTGTTGTGGCTTCACAAATGCTTTGCTGAATACCGAGTGGTTATTTCAGACAAAGTTGCTCTTCTATCAGCTTGAATCAGTCGGCCCATTCTCCTCTGACCTCTAGCATCAACAAGGCATTTTCGCCCACAGGACTGCCGCACACTGGATGTTTTTCCCTTTTCACACCATTCTTTGTAAACCCTAGAAATGGTTGTGTGTGAAAATCCCAGTAACTGAGCAGATTGTGAAATACTCAGACCGTCCCGTCTGGCACCAACAACCATGCCAAGCTCAAAATTGCTTAAATCACCTTTCTTTCCCATTCCAACATTCAGTTTGGAGTTCAGGAGATTGTCTTGACCAGGACCACACCCCTAAATGCATTGAAGCAACTGCCATGTGATTGGTTCATTAGATAATTTACATTAATAAGAAATTGAACAGGTGTTCCTCATAATCCTTTAGGTGAGTGTACATATACTTGCAGCCTAAAATTATCAATTAAAATTAGTGATAAATTAAATGCATATCTTGAAGTTTCTAAATGATGAATTTCCTCGAAGAGATGGTTTTTCAACATCATTTTATTGGGTTTTGCTTTTCTTCTGAGATAAAAAAAAGTCACGACCTCATGAGAATAACAAAACCTACCAACACACATACACACACACACAGAGAGAGAGAGAGACAAAACCCCACTTTTAAATAATGAAAGGTAAAAATGTTTCGACAGTCTGTTCTACTCTAGTGCCCCGGCCTGTAATTGTTATCACGAGGGACATTTCATTCAGATGAGAGCGAGTGAACTGTCTCTTCACAAAGTGAATTTTCAGCTTTTTTATTTAATAACTCTCTGTTGGCCTGCACAAAAATCTATTTTGCACTGTCATAAGACTTGCACTCGAAGCTAAACACTGAACAGCATACGTGTAGTTGTGAGTATGTTTGTCTCTGTTTAAAAATATCGCTTTATGAGTGTAAAATTACAATAACTAGCAGGTCAACTCTGCCCCTCACAAAAAGCACTTTTTAAAAAGTAAAACATCCACATTAAACACCCACTTGTTAGTAGTAGCTAAAAACACACAAACAGCCTGCTGGGAATGAAGGGATGATAGTGACCTCCATGATAAACTGCGATAGCTAATGGCTAAAGCAGTTAGCGTCACTGAACAGAGGTTTGGGATTCAGATAACTTGTGTAGGATTCTCTCTAGGCTTTTAGCATTTGTTGTTGATGCTAGGGGTGAAATGAGTGTGCTTAGTTCAACACACACTAAACGTGTGTTATCTTCTAATGTAGCAAGAGTGTCTGTTAGCATTGCAACAACTTTAGCATCACAAACCGGATGAATTCTGCAAAGTCGTGAAGAAAGCAAAGTACAGTAACAGCCGTTCTGAAACGACATAAAATGCAGATTCAATGACTCACTTTGTAAGAACTGAATCTGTAGCAGTTTTTGTCTGTTACTAAAATGAAAGCGCATATAGGTGAGCGTTATATAGGTGAGCTTTTCAGTTGGTGTCTGGTGGTGTGGACAGCTCTGATGGCATGAGATCTGCAGGGGAAACACTCACTGATTGGGCGGAAGCAAATGTCCTAACTGAGAAATAAAGATGAACATCTGTTAGCCCTCAGGCATCATTTCAAAACTCATGCAATGAATAGAGAGAGAACAGAGTAGTGATAATAACAGGGTTGAGAGAGAGAAAGATAAACAGTTGTTTGCACACTTTGGCAGTTTGATGAAATGAACATCTTTGAGAAAAGGTTTCTTTTATTTAAGAATTCATTTATTATTTATTTTAATATTAATGAGGATGATCACCATGCGTCCTTAGTAATGAGCATAAGAATCTTAGGACAGCTTTATTTTATCTTAGTTCAAAGTATTATTTGGCACATATCCCACACAGTGCTGACAAATAAATGCTTTCATGCATGAACATTTTGTTTCGATGTTTCACGGTATTTTAGAACAAATATTGGCATATTATATTATATTATATTATATTATATTATATTATATTATATTATATTATATTTTATTTTATTTTTATTATTTTATTATTACTATATTATATTATATTATATTATGTTATATTATATTATATTATAATATTCTCCATGATTGAAAGAAACATTGTATTTTTGACTGTTAACACATTAATTGATTAATTACAAGAGAAAAGCAAACTATTTTTATTTAACAATGATATTTCATTGATGATTCTACTTTACTTATTTTGTTAACTAATGGTAACAACTGAAACTGTATTGTAAAGTGTTTCCACTATCCCTTTAAATCATGCTCCATGTATTCAGATTGCTTTAATATGGTTACCTGATTCACAGAATATAAAAATGGTAAGAGCGGCCATTTAAAGGCATGTTTTCAGCCGAAATGTGCTAAATAACCTCTCGTCTGCATTCCCTTCCTCCTGCCTCAAATCGTCGCTTGTTAGCTCAGCTCTTCGTCAGACTCTCAATCACACACGAGACCTTTGCTTCGTTTGCTCGGGCCTGCGCCTGACATTTCTCATTCTCATATGAAGACTTCACATTTTCCCTCGTTGGTGGAAGTCACTGCCTCCCTGACCTTTCTCTTTCCCAAGCTTTAATTAGGCTCAGCTTGGCTGACCAGCTCCCCGATTCCACCCCGGCTCGGCTTTATCCCCCTCGCCCCGCTGACAAGCTTGCATGGTCGCATATGTGTCTTTGGAAAGATAATTGCCAGATAACAGGGGTTGATCTTTTTGGTGGAAGAATTGTACTCATGTTTTCATGTAAAGGGAGAGCATGAAAGGATATGCGCATGCAAAGAGAATAAAAGATGAAAAACGCACATGAAACTACATTATAGGCAAAAGTCTTTTGTCTAAGCTAAAGAGCTCCACTATGAAACATTAATGCTTTCTTGCTGCCTTGGCATTCATTTCTCCATTCTTTCATTTCGTAATATCACTTGTTATTTTATGATTCAGTTTTGAATAGTATGTATGTACTGTAAGTTTAAAGAGAACCTATTATGCAAAATTCATTTTTACATGCATGTTTGAACATGTTTGTCGGCAGACTGTAATTAACCACCCAATAATGGTAAAAATACTCCACTCCTTTTTTTATTCCCCATAAATCATAAGCAGTGTTTTAATAAGACATTTTCAATTTCTATGCAATGTGACGTAACATTACCCACTAGTAGTGCTGACAGTCTCTGCCCTATTAGCATAGACCCCGCCCACTACCGCTGACAGTCTCTGCCCTATTAGCATAGACCCCGCCCACTACTGCTGACAGTCTCTGCCCTATTAGCATAGACCCCGCCCACTACCGCTGACAGTCTCTGCCCTATTAGCATAGACCCCGCCCACTACTGCTGACAGTCTCCGCCCTATTAGCATAGACCCCGCCCACTACCGCTGACAGTCTCTACCCTATTAGCATAGACCCCGCCCACTACTGCTGACAGTCTCTGCCCTATTAGCATAGACCCCGCCCACTACTGCTGACAGTCTCTGCCCTATTAGCATAGACCCCGCCCACTACTGCTGACAGTCTGTGCCCTATTAGCATAGACCCACCCTCTACTGCTGATAGTCTCTGCCCTATTAGCATAGACCCCGCCCACTACTGCTGACAGTCTCTGCCCTATTAGCATAGACCCACCCTCTACTGCTGACAGTCTCTGCCCTATTAGCATAAACTCCGCCCACTACTGCTGACAGTGTCTGCCCTATTAGCATAAACCCCACCCACTACTGCTGACAGTCTCTTTCCTAATAGCATAGACCCCGCCCACTACTACTGACAGTCTCTTCCCTAATAGCATAGACCCCGCCCACTACTACTGACAGTCTCTGCCCTATTAGCATAGACCCCGCCCACTACTGCTGACAGTCTCTGCACTATTAGCATAGACCCCGCCCCCTACTGCTGACAGTCTCTTCCCTATTAGCATAGACCCCGCCCTGAGCTGTACACAGTCCACTCTGTTTATCTCCTCGCCAGAGCATTTAAAGGGATAGTTCACCCAAAAATGAAAATTACCCAATGGTTTACTCACCCTCACGTCTTAGGTGTATATGACTTTCTTCTTTCAGATGGACATAATCAGACTTTTATTTAACAATGTCTAGGCTCTTCCAAGCTTTATAATGGCAGGGAGTGGAGGACGAGATTTTGAAGCCCAAAAAAGTGCATCCATCCATGATAAAAGTAATCCATACATCTCCGGGGGTTAATAAAGGCCGAAGCGAAGCGATGCGTTTTTGCAAGAAAAATATCAATATTTAATACTATCAACTAAAATAACTAGCTTCCGACAGACGGCCGTACGCATCGATTTACGACAAAAGAGTAAACCTTGACCTGGCGCATGACGTATTGACAAACGTGGAAGCACAGACGCCAGAACAAAACAAAACTCCAGTCACAAATTAGAAGTCTAAAACGAAAATTTTTAAAGAGAAATGTCGAAAGAGCTTGAGTTTGTTGCCCAGCCCTATTTGTTTGAACCGCGAGATGCGTCAACGCTTACGATACTCCTACAGGTATGTCATAGAATCGTCAAGTGTTACTCTTTTGGCGTAAGTCGACTTGAAGCGATTTATTTTAGTTGATCAAGTTATAAATATGGATATTTTTCTAACACAAATTCACTTTAGAAGTCCTTTTTTAACCCCATGGAGCCTATTATTACTTTTATCATGGATTGATGCACTTTTTTTGACCAGCAGCTAATTTCCATTTAAAGATACATGCATGACTCCAGCATATATTTCCTTACACTCAAAAATAGGCATTTACAACATGGTATAATAAATGATCTGTAGGGTATTTTCAGCTGAAACTTCACTGAGACTAGTAGTAGGACATAGTAGGTCCCCTTTAAAGAGTGTTTCAATAATTTTAAAGGTATTCCATGCGAGCGCTGGAATGCTTGAGTCATAATCAGCTTTGCCTGTCGCCTGGCAACCCCATGAGTGCGATCTACTCCCTTCCTAAAACTGAACCATCAGCACAATCTTTCATTCAGAGCAAGAGATTGTCTCTCCTAAGATAAAGATTTCAACATTTTGCTGATTTTCTACGTGTTTTTTAATCGCCCTGACCTTCAGCAACAGCAATAGACTGCACATACAGCGTCTCAGCCACTAGATGGTGGTTATTCTTCAGTGTGGTGAACAGAGGTTTAATGTGGCAAGTATATGCTTGTGAAGAGAGAGGGTGTGTGACACTGAGTTACTGCTTTTTTTTGTACTATTGAGGGGAAAAACTGTGTATTTTCATTTATATTATATATCAGTCAGCAGTTTTATAATTGCATTTTCCATGTCTTAAAGTTGAAATGAAAATTCATCCGTGGGTTTGTTTATATTTTTATTTTTTTTTTTTTTTTTTTTTTTTTTTTTTATTTAACAGTCAGACATACATACAAACAAACCAACATAGTGCAGTAGTGAGCAATCTTGTAAATCCATAATTCCAGCAGTGGCAAGAGTGATTAAGTGTTTGATCTAAGTGTGTAAGTGAGCGTGTATGAGCGTGGGTATGTGTATGCGTGTGTACACAAAGTAACCATTTATTATTTATTACCATTGTCATTACCATCACTCCCCACTACCACCATACTGCCCATATTGTTTTTGTAGATTTTTATTTCCATCCTTCCTCCTATGTAACAATTGCCATTGTCAATCCTGTACAAAATATAATAATATAATAATATAATATAATAATATAAAATATAATATAAGACAACCTTCCCCCACATCTCATCAGTCCCTATCTTTTCTATATTTTCTTTTTTTGTGTGTGTGTGTGTTATGTGCAATGTCTAAAGTGCATTAAAAGAGGGAGTACAGTGCGAGAATGTCTCAAATTGGGCCAGAGATGCTGTCCCGTTGAAACTACTTCTCGCCTGTCTTGCCTGCCTTGGTGTTTGCGATGTTTATCCAAATATACTTATTCTTTTTTTTTTTTTTTTTTTTTTTTTTTTCCTTTTCTATGTTGTGGTGCATTAAAAACCCATGAAGAGATAAGGGGGAAGTTATTGCATTAGTGATGACAATGACGCTTAATTCTAGTTCTACATTCTAATTCTACAGCATTGACAATGGCAATATGATGATGATAAATAATAATAATAATAGTAATAGTAGTAATAATAATAATAATAATAATGAATGACAATGATGATGGCAGTGGTGATCACAACGGTGAGAGCAAAAGACAGCAACAACAGCAATTACAACAATGAAACAACAAAAAATTAAATAAAAGTGAAAATAGTAATCATAACAGTGACAGTAAAGATAGCAATAACAATGATGACAAAAACAAGTTCGAACAACTAAAATGCACAAATATTCGTGGGTTGGTTATAGTCTGAGTTAAGAACAGAGAAGGGATTCATAGCTGTAAGAGGTCAGAAAGTGTTGGACGGTAGAGGTCAGTTTCCGATGTGTAATTATGAAGGGGAGATGCGAGTTCCATTGCAATGAAGTCTGTAATAAGATTTTTCCAAATGTTAATGTGTAATTTATTTCTGGTTTTCCAGTTCATGAGGATAGTTTTCTTGGCGATGGTTAGCGCTATGAGGAGTATTTTAGAAGTTTATAGTTTTATCAGTGATTATTGTAAGGTCCCCCAGCAAGCAAAGGGAAGGCGACAATGGGATGTGGCAGCCAACTATAGTGGATAGTGATTGTGTGACCTCTTCCCAAAAGTGTTTGATTGGAGTGCAGTGCCAGGTTGCATGGATGTATGTGTCTGTAGAATTTTGATTGCAATGTGTGCAAACTTCTGATGTGAAACCCATTTTAGCTAATCTATTGCCTGTGTAATGTGTTCTGTGGAGTATTTTGTATTGTATTAACTGAAGATTCGCATTTTTGGACATGAGATAGACATTTTTACAGATTTGGGTCCAGAAGTTGGCATCAGTGGCTATTGAAAGATCATTTTCCCATTTTATTGTTGGTAAGTATATAGTCTGAAGTTGATTTGAGATAATTTTGTATATTTTAGAGAGCAGTTTTTTTGGAGAGGAAATGTTGACCATGTCTGATATTGCCGGTGGAAGTTCTAAATTTGTATCTCTGATGTTTATTTTTGCCAGGACAGAAGATTTGATTTGTAGGTATTTTAAAAATTCGTTGTTCCCGATGCCATACTCCTGAGCCAGTTGTGGAAATGGTTTAAATGTGTTGGCTTTGAAAATATGCTTAATGTGGGTGATACCCCTTTCCGCCCATGTGTGAAAATTCAATGTTTTTTTATTGCTTATAAAATCACGGTTGTTCCATAGTGGAGTGAGGTTAGATGGAGCTAATGTAGAGTTTGTGATTTGGTGAAATTTCCACCAGGCTGTCAGAGTGGAGGCTATAGTTACTGCATTAAAACATGTGTGTTGTTTAATTGATTTGGTGAGGAACGGTATGTCAGCTATATTTAATTCTTTGCATAGTGATTGTTCTATATCTAGCCATATAATATCAGATTGGGTGGGGTGAATCCATTTGTATATGTATTGCAGTTGGTTAGCCATTGAGTAATATTGGAAATTTGGTGCTTCTAGTCCTCCTTGAACCTTACTCTTTTGTAGTGTAGTGAGTTTTATCCTTGGCGTTTTATTTTTCCAGTAGAAGTGAGTTATAATGGAGTCTAGTGATTTAAACCAGGTGAGTGTGGGGTGGGTTGGAATCATTGAGAATAGGTAGTTAATTTTTGGTAGAATCGTCATTTTTATTGCTGCTATCCTGCCGATTATGGAGATTGGGAGGTTGAGCCACCTGAGCAAATCGTCTTCTATTTTTTTTAGTAGTGGTGTGAAGTTGAGTGTTACCAACTCTGACAGTCTGGAGGAAATCTTAATGCCTAAGTAAGTGATGTGATCCTGACAAATAGGTATTGGTGATTGATGGGGTGCCACATCCCATTTGGTTTTATGTAAAGGGAGGATGGAGGATTTATTCCAGTTTATTGCATAATCGGATATTTTGAGAAGGACTGGATTGTTTTAATTATTTCTTGAGTAGATGTTAGGGGTTCTTGTATATATAGTAGGATATCATCTGCATAGAGTGAGATTTTATGTATTTGTTTGGGTGTTTCAATACCTTTGATTGCTGGGTTTTGACGGATAGCTGCTGCTAAAGGTTCAATAAAAATGGTAAATAGGGATGGAGAGAGTGGACATCCCTGCCTCGTCCCCTATGCAGTGCGAAGCTTTGTGATGTTAGTCCATTCGTTGTGACTGTGGCCGATGGTGATGTGTATAAAATCTTGATCCAGTTAATAAATGACTCTCCAAAGCCGAATTTTTGTAACGTGGTGAATAAAAATTTCCAGTTGACCCTGTCAAAAGCTTTTTCGGCGTCTAATGTGGCAATGAGAGTATCTTTCTGTTGTGTTGATGAGTAATGCATTAAATTGTATAATCTGCGGGTGTTATTAGATGCATGTCTACCTTTTATGAAGCCAGTCTGATCAGGATGGATTATATATGGTATAATTTGTTCAATTCTATGGGCTAATGCTTTGCTAATAATTTTTATGTCGACATTTATGAGTGAGATAGGGCGATAGTTAGATGTGAAGGTATGGTCTTTGTTAGGTTTAGGAATGAGTGATATAAGTGCTGTATTCATGTGGGGAGGGAACTTTGCATTGTGTTTTATTTCTGTTATTGTTCTGCTAAATAGTGGGTATAAGGTTGACCAAAAATGTTCGTAAAACTCAGCAGGGAAGCCATCTGGACCTGGTGCTTTATTATTTTGCATGCTTTTCAGTGCGGAGTGAAGTTCTTTTTCTGTGATTGGTAATTCTAGTGTGTTTATTTGTTCCATGTTGAGTTTTGGTAGAATGATGTTATCGAGGAATTGGGTTATGTCTTCTTGGTTCGGATCAAGATCGGATGAGTATAATTTAGTATAGTAATCTTGAAATGTCCTGTTTATCTCAACTGGTGAATTGGTTAGCTTCCCTGCCGAGTTTCTGATGGAGGTTATAGCTGTTTTTTCTTTATTTCTTTTAATTTGACTGGCTAAATATTTTCCGGATTTATTGCTATGGTGAAAAGTTTCTTGACGGAGCCTGTGAATCAGAAATTGGTTTCTTTTGTTTATTATTTCATTGAGCAAAAATTTGTTTTCTCTAATTTCTTTATAGATGCTTTCTGATTGATTATTTGCGTGTAAAATTTCTAGTTCTTTTATTCTTTCTTCCAGTTGTGCTTCTTTTTCTCTGTCCTTTTTCTTTTTATGTACTGAATATGATATAATTTTCCCCGTAAAACTACTTTCCATGTTTCCCAGAGCAGTGATGCTGACGACTTTGGAGAGTCATTTATTTCAAGGAAGGATGTCCACTCTCTTTTGAAGTAACTGTCAAATTCTGGATCTTTCAATAGTGATATATTAAAACGCCATCTGGTGGGTGCTTCTGTATTGCAGATGGGTTCCATGTGAGAGTTACCGGGAGTGGTCACTGATAGTGATCGGATGTATTTTGGTTTCTAAAATATTTGGTATGATTGAATTACTGGCTAGAAAGAAATCAATGCGGGAGTAGGTTTGGTGAACGTTAGAATAAAAGGTGTATTCTCTGGCGAGTGGGTGTTGTAGCCTCCAACCATCGCAAAGACCAAAATCACTCATGAACTGCTTTATTGTTTTGGAGGATTGCGGAGATTTACCTGTATGTTTTGACCTGTCAAATGATGGATTGATTACAGTATTATAGTCTCCCCCTATAATTATTGGACCGTTGGAAATGTTTGAAAGAGAGGAGAAGAAATTTGCAAAGAAGGAGGAATCATCAGAGTTTGGTCCATAGATGTTGCCAATTGTGATTGGATTATTATTGATTGAAATGTTAATAATGATAAAACGGCCTTCAGGATCGGAAATGGTTGTATGGTGGTTAAACTGTATTTTTTTGTTTATTAAGATGCATACTCCTCTTTGTTTTGAATTATAGTGGGAGGAAAAACAGTGGTTGAAATGTGTAGTTTTTAAGCTATTTTGTGTATATTGTGAGAGGTGTGTTTCCTGTATTAGACATATATCTGCTTGTGTATTTTGTAGGTAATTTAAAACTTTATTTTTTTTTGTTAGTGAACCAACTCCACGAATATTCCAAGTTATGAACTTCAAATGCATGAACCTATATTGTATATTTCATAGTTACCTTGTGTGAGTATAAATCTGTGTGTGTGGATGTGAATGCGGTTGAGTGTGTGTGTGTGTGTGTGTATGTGTGTGTGTGTAAATCTATAACAACAAATGACAAATAAAACAGGGAAAACATAGATACCTATAACCAACAACAGAACATATAAACATTGAGCAAGGTTATTTAGGTGCATTTAGAGTACAATGTGCGTGCGTGGTGCAAGTGATTTAATAAAAGAATATGAGGATTATGAATTGAGTATAAATTGAGTATAAACGGATTGGAAATGTTACATTGCTATTATCAATAATCAGTAAAGCCAGGGAGTAGTGTCTTTGTCTCTAAATAATTGTCCATCAATGTATAATTTGTCCACTGTGATGATTGCTTTTTTACCTTGGTTGATCATTGTCTTGCGGATGGGGAAAAGTAGCTTACGTCTGCGGATGATCTCTTGTGGATATTGGTCGTTGAGTCCGTAATGAGTCCCTTTGAGCTGCCGTCCTTGTCGCTGAACCAGTACTTTTTGTTTGAAATGTTCAAATTTGGCGATGATGGGGCGGGAACGGGTGGAGTTGATGTGTTTCTGTCCTAAACGGTGAACGCGATGGAAAGTGATGTGCTCCACAGTCTCCGGTGTAAGTTTGAGCTGATTAACCAGGAAGTCCTTTACAGATTTTTCGGGGTCTTCGGTGGGTGATTCGGGAATGCCGGAGAAGATTAAATTGTCTCTCATACTGCGTGACTGTATATCCAGGATGGTTTCTTGCATGGCTTTGTTCTCGGTGATGACGGAGGTAAGTTGAGTGTTTACAGTTGAAAGTTTTGCAGTGAGTGTGTCCACGGAGCTTTTCAGTGATTTATTTTCTTCTGTGAGTGAATCGACTTGCTGTTGACTGTATTCCAGGCTGTGGCGGAGGTTTTGAAATTCTTTGTGCAGTACTTCGATTAGTGAAAGTCTAGAGTCCAGGTTTGATAAGCGCTCGTTGATTGATAGGAGTATGTCGGAACAGCAGTTTGTTTTGATCGGAGTGGATAATGGTGATGTTGGTGACGGCGGTGAATCGGTTGATGAGGGAGAGTCCGAAATGCGTGGTTTTTTGGCTTTGCGTGATCGGCCCATTGTAACGTTGCAGAGTCTGTTGAAGTGGTGGTCAATGTAATCCTCCAGTTGGTCCAGGTCCGAGTTGTAATCCAGGTTTTAAGTTAGGGTTAAAACGGTTGATTTTGTAGTTGAAAAGCGAGTGAGGGGAAGAAAAAAAAAAAAAAGTTCGTTTGTTTTTCTAGCAGCAGCGCGCTGCCATGTTGAGTTAGCACCCAACGCGCACACACACACTACGTCAATACGTCATCACGTACACCTATCCCCTTTTTTTTATATTTTAAAATGTGTCATCAAAATGTCAAAACTGGTGAAACAGTTTTTTTTTTTCTCACGAAATATTAGTGTAATCCACAGAAGAAAGAAAGTCATGCAGGTTTGCGATGACGTGAGAGTGAATTAATTTGTGGGTGAATTATTCCTTTAAGGACAAGAGAAGGACAAATTATTGAAATTCTTTCAATGTTGTTCAGAGCTGAAACGCATAGCTACCATCTTTCTCCTATACACACTTCAATAACCAGCCTGAATAACCCAGCACCCCATTCTCCCAAGACAACCTTAAATAACAGCACCTAACCCTGTTTTGTGAACACCTTGAGCACTCACATGGGACCCGACACAGCATTTCACCCTAATTGGTCAGTTCTCCTGTGAGCAAACAATAGCCTTGGTTAATAAGGCAATATGGACGAGTTCACCACCTGCATCCCTAATAAGAGCAGAAAAACCCCAACACAGGTCTGAGTTCTGGGAGCACATTCAGTCCTCATCTCTGGCATCAGCAAGGAAGCAAAAGTGACTTACGGCTCAGTCGTTCCTGAGCTGGATGAGGAATAAAAATGCAGCCCACATGTGCAAACATACAAAGATTGTTGGAGAGATTTGTGTGTCTTGAAAACATAAGCGTAAGCGCTGAAAGGGCAAACTGCTTGGTTTACATGTTGTTTAATGATGTTTAGTCATCAGTGGAAGAGTGTGTATGCTGGTGTGTTATGTGCGTGCGTGTGTGTGTCTGTTTGTTCATTCACTTAAATAAGGGCTGTAAAGCCTGACTGTGCAAGCTTGTGTATCATTTTTAATGAGACTTCATTTTCAGCTTATCACAAATTCAATAACCATAGATTGACTGTCCTCTGGTCAATAATGTTATAATAGCATTCACTATCTATGGGGCTGTGTTGCCTTATGGCAACATGATTTTTTTTCTTTGACTTTCTTGACTTTCTAAATAAATAAAAAAATAAAAATAAAAAAACGTTGCCATTGTTGGCAGTTACATGCTGTATTTATTTTCACACATTATTTCTAAAACTTTCCCTGTTTGATATTAGATATATTTATGGATAATTATATAAATATATTTCACCCTATATTTAAATATAATTATATATATATATATATATATATATATATATATATATATATATATAAGACATGTTATTTTAAGTTTTAAGTATTTTAAGTTATTATAAGTTATTATATATTTTAAGTATTTTAAGTTATTATAAATATATTTCAGACATGTTATTATAAGACGATAAATATATTCTTTAAATAAACACAAAAACTATAGAATCCGTGGCCGCAATTTACTAATTCATTCACTCGTTCTACTTAAATAATGGCCACACGATTTATATATTTGTTTCCTTGTTTTATTAAATTTCAGACATGTTGAACTAATTATTTCCTTCATTTTGATTTAACTAAACGAGGGAACAAATTATTACAACATGGCCACGATTTATTAAATCGAGGGAACAAATTATTATATTGTAAATATGATTTAGCTTAAAACAAGGAGACATTAGTGCTGATGCATGGGAATTTTTTTTTTTTTATTCATGACCATGATATACAAGTTGGTACTAACAGCATATGATTTGGTCGCACCTTTTTTTTTTTTTTTGCTACATGCCATGGGATTAATCAATGCATGCTGATGAATAATAAATAGTGGTCTTAAAGGGATAGTTCACCCAAAAATGAAAATTAACTCATTAATTACTCACCCCCATGCTGTATTCGGAACACAAATGAAGATATTTTTTGATTAAATTTGAGAGCTGTATGACTACCACATAGGCACCCTAGGGATTGAATCTTGACGGCCCAAAAAGTCATTGAAGAAAATGTTTAAATATTCCATGTGACTACAGTGGCTCAACTATAAGTTTATCAAGCGACGAGAATACTTTTTGTGCGAAAAAAAAAACAGCAACAAAAATAACAACTTTATTCGACTACTCCATTTCTTCCTTGTTGGCCTGAGACGAGAGTTCAAGAGATTTCCGTGACGCATGCGCGAGTACTACGTTCTTTTTCTACTACTTCTCGTAAATGTGTCGTGGAAATCTCTTGAACTCTCGTCTCAGACCTACAAGGAAGATCGCGTTTAACGCGCCAGACGCTCAATTCGCGCAAACTTGACGTGCGAGTGAGGCATATTCGCGTCTACCGCGCCGCGCTCTCCTCATTCGCGCCGCAGGAATTTTTTACGCACGTAACGCGTCTTTGCCTTGACTTAACATTGAAATCACTCATGCCTGACGCGCTATTCTCGACCGATGTGAACACACCATAACACTACCCCATAACCGAAGCGTGTTACATTGGCGCTAAAGGGTGCCATGTGCGTCGGATTTAGACGCAATGTCAAAAGCGTCTCTATATGACGCCTTGGGATGAGAATGCGTTGAGTATCGGTATCAGCCAATATCATTCTGAATAAGTGCATCTCTAATTTAAACTTTTTTTTTAGAGTACAGCAATTAACATTTTGTCAGAACCTCAATTATGTTACTTAATAGTTATATTTATTATTTTGTTGTCTGTTTAGAATCGTGGGAGAATGGAGATCTCTTTAAAAAAAACCTTGACCAAAGTACTGCAAAGCTATTTTTTTTTTTTACTGGTTTATGTGTGGTGGTGCACAGTAAGAGACACTTGTTTGAATCTGAATATCAAGCTCAGAAGACCATTTATCCAAGTCAGGTTAGCGGTAAAAAAAAAAAAAAAAAAGCAATTGATGACCGACCTCGTTACGGTCGGGATTTACAGGAGTGAGACAATCCAATTAGTTTAAGATGGAGCCGAAACATGTTTCTAATTTCATTAATATTCTATCAAAGCGGACGTATCACTGCGCAGCGGGTCTCAAAGATTCTCCAGCACACTCTCCAAGCGTCTCTCCAGCCACCTCATCTGCTGCTTCATTAACCTTTGTCTTCCCAGAAACCTCTGCTCTAATGCTTCAAGTCACTGATAGGGACTTAACAGAGAATCAGAGGCAAGATACGGAGGTGGATTTTGCAAGGCTGCATGAGTAAGGAGACGGAGAAAAGAAGATAAAATTAATTGCCCTTGGTAATGTGTGACTCACATTTTAAAAGCGAAGTCGACAAGGCCAGCGCAAACCGTCTTTAATTTTATCTCAAACCAAAATGACATCTGCATTTCACTTATATAGTGCCGATCAAAGCTTTCAAAAAGTAGGTATGCGAAGTAGCAAAATCGGTATTTCATTTTTTTAGCTACATTTCTTTGGAGCACCCGCACTCTCAGATTCTTTCTTTTCTCTGCTGTGCCTTTCTTCTATTTCTGCACAACTGAAGGTCAAAAGAGAAGGAGCGAGAGAAACAAGCACCTTCACCTGCGTATTGTATTTTCATATGTCTATGTGGCTTTTAGAGATAGCATATTTTTTTTGCATCGGATGACTATATTGTATAAAGCTGTAACATTCACTTTAAAAAACACTTGGTTAAAAATAACCCAATTTGGGTTGTTTTTAACCCAAGGGCTGGGTAAATATAGGACAGAACACATGTTGGTTTAATTTTACCAAGCAGTTTGGGTTATTTATTTAACCCAGCATAATGTGTTGATTAATATTTACTATAACACTAGTTTATTTTTTTACTTCACAGCTAACTTCAATCCTCTAAACTTTTTCTTTAAATACTTCACATAACCACTGTTTTGTATAATAATTCCTTTATTTTTAATCTTTTTTTTTTAAATGTTAAATTTCAAACATTTTTAATACTATTGCCTACATTTAAGGTCATTTAAAAAAAAAACAAAAAAAAAAAACAAAAAAAAAAACATTAGAGGTAAAAATTTTAAAATGTAAAAGTATTATAAAGTGTAGGCTAATCAATCAGTCTCTGTTGTGCCGTTTCCACTGTGCCGGTGCTGGATCTCGTGCCGGAGCTTGTATCATGCCCTGCGTTTCACTCATAGCAGAAATATGTGGCGACTGTCTCAATAATATGTCCATAAACAATCAGTGTGTTTTGACAACATATTTTAACATCACTATACAGCACAAAGCTGTATTTAGAAGACACTGTTTGACAGAGCTGCACTGCTCTCTCCTGAAGAGGCCACAAAAAGCCTGGGTTGTTACATCTGAACCAGGATCTGGGTTACACGAAATTACTGTACCCAAACACTGGGTAGTTACTCTGTAAAAATGCATGTGCTTTATCAATAGAATTGTGGCAACAGATTACAAGGAATAATATTAATTAAATGTAACAAATTAGAATTGAGTAATAATTAATCAAATTATTCCTTAAAAGTTAACCATTTAAAATGTGTAAAGTTTACACCCAAAAATTTAACAAAAATATCTCACTAACAGACAGACCTCAAAGATTAATTAAGAACTCTTTATTTTCTATTGCCAACATTGAAGGCACCTGATGTTAGCAGTCATTTTTTTTAAAAAAACTAAAGCAAACAGTGATCACCATAATGGTGAATTAAATGTATGTTTTTTTTTTTTTTTTGGTTGTTGTTGTAAGTTTTACTCATTTTAAATGGTTAACTTTTAAGGAATTAATTTGATTAATTATTACTCAATTCTAATTTGTTAAATTTAATTAATAACATTGCTTGTAATCTGTTGCCACATTTTTATTTTATTTTTATTTATTTTTTTTGATTAGATAAAGCATAGGCTATTCATTTTTACAGTGTACGCCGGGCCCAGGAGCTGGTAAAAACAAAAACTGGGTTCTTACATCTGACCCAGGATCTGCGTTACACAAAACAACAAACACATTTGAAAGTGAATCCTGGTGATAAATTTTAGGCTATTGAACCTGGAACATTCTGATCATAAAATATAACATTTTCAATACCGCAATTTGTTGCCATCTCAATTGGTGTTTTCTATACAAGACAGAAAGCTCATTAATTTGGTGAACTCACAAACCGTGTTCCTAATTTACAAGTCTTAATGAACAATTTTAAAATTGTGGCAGCACCGCGTGCATGTTAACTTTGATATCTTCATTTCCGATCCCTGATTTGCTTAGTTTGATCTAATCATAATCGCAGTGGATCACAAGCATACATCTCTTTAACGCTGTCAATCTTGTAACACACTCCAATGAGTAATTCATTACGGCACCAGCAGGCACACTTTCACTCACCCTAAAGCTCAGTCACACTGTTAATTCTATAATTTCCCTGGAGCTTTTTTTTTTTTCTTTTCTGTTTTAGAGTGCCACCAGTCTTAAGTTTATGCCAGTTTTGAAAATAAATAAATAAATATATAAATATAATCAGCCTCAAATATAATTAAATCGGCAAGGCTGAACCATTTCAAAACCTTATCACACTGACAGAGCTGAAGGTTTCAGGGTCTAAGGAGTGTGTGTAAGTGTGTGTCTGAGCTCCAGGAGAATTGCTTTATGGTCTTTTTTCTGTTTCATTTAGTTTGTAAAGCCTTAAACAGGCTGGATATGGACCCTTCCCATAGCAATTTTATGGACACAAGCTTCGATTATATTAACAGATCAATAGCCCTCTTGATCGTGTAATACGGGTCAGTGAAACTTGGTCAAGGGCCATCTTGTTTCTTCCATGGCACATAAAACAGTGTCCACCTCAGATTCGGTTTCCATTTCAATTGCGTTTTTGACCCATATCTCCTGGGAAATAGCATTATTAAGTAGAGCAGTGCAGCAGACCATTCGTCAAATAGGACATGCTAATGCTAACCATAGCGGCGGGAACCCAGAACACCCGCTCATCAATCCTCACCAACTCAACCAAACATGACCCAGATGCCAACCAATCATTATACTAAGTCTCGTCTTGCTGGGTTCTGAAAGTTTGGATGATTAATAAAAAAAATATAAAAATGTGTACTCTTGCAAAGCAACCTTAAATGGACACTACAATCACTTATGTCAAAAGTTAATTAGCGGCCAGACATTTTAAGCACCAAAAAGGCCAATCTTGAAAAACTCAAATGAAAAGGCCTATGATGCTAAATGATGGGTTTATAAGACTTGGAATATAATTACACAATTTTTTTTATGATACTTCGTGGTGCTCTTCGGGCATTTTTGGACAAAATACTTAAAGTGCCCCTATGGGCTATATATCCACGCATAAGTTCCGCATTTGACACAAGGATGCTCGTCCATTTCCGGTTGTGGAGATTTAAGCGGAGGAAAACCGAGGAAAACGGGATTATGGCAGAGTCTTCAAAATTTACTGTCCTCCCGTCTTTGAAAACGAAACGTACATATGTTTAGATGTAATTATAGTTATGTTTATTCAATGTAATTTTAAAAAGAAGCATAAACACAACGAGGGGTGTCTGTTTTATCTGTTTTTGTGACTAACGTTTCTTTAGTATAACCATGGAGTATAAAATTCAATATAAATTCTCGGTATTGCATTGGACTCTACGATCGGCGGAAGTTATCGAGCATCCTTACACCTTCACCGGAAATACCACCGTGCATAGAGCCCATTATGCTTTTTGAATATAACCATAAAGCCCTATCTCATCCTTTAGCATCACATAGAACGCTATATGAAGAAACGGCGCTACACTACGCACATGGCACCCTTTATCGTTAATATAACACGTGAACCCAAGTCGTCAAAAATCCTTTAGCGTAATATGAGACTACCCTTCCCTACCCCACACCTAAACCTAACCATCACAGCGCGTGTTATATTAACGATAACGGGTGCCATGTGCGTAGTATAGCGCCGTTTTGTCATATAGCGTTCTCTATGACGCTAAAGGATGAGAATGCGTTGAACCATAATATAGTGATTTGTGAATGTAAAAGGCCTGCAAAGTTTTACGGATCAAAGTGCACGACAAGTAAAGTTACTTTCTCCCAAAAGAAAGCATTGATTCGCGCCGGTCAAAGCATCGATTCTGAACTTTCTCGCCAACAAATTTGACAAATCAAGAAATTTGCATAATGCAGCTTATATCTTCATTGGCTGCCCACAACTTCTAATTTGCCCTGCCCTCAAGCACCGTAGCTGGGGCAGAGTTTGGTTTGTGTTGTTCATGCTGTTTTCAGCGAGAATAAGGACTCGTGCTGGAATTGATGGGAGGAAAAATGTGGACACTTTGCATTTTTTAGAGTAAATGCTATTTAGTCATCCTTTTCCCTACAGCAGCTTCGTTTTATCATACAAATAAAACACAGCTATTGACAAATCAGAATCAAAGACTGGAAATTACCGTTTTATAAATACTGTATATTGTACATGTAAAATATTGCTTAACTGTAATTTGTGATTGTTTTATAGTATTTTGTTTTAGTTAAAGGGTTAGTTCACCCAAAAATGAAAATTAAGTCATTAATTACTCACCACCATGCTGTACCAAACCCGTAAGACCTTCGTTCATCTTCGGAACACAAATGAAGATATTTTTGATTAAATTTGAGAGCTGGATCACTCCTCCATAGACTTCCTAAGGGACTAGCACTTGACGGCCCATAAAGTCATTAAAGAAAATGTTTAAATATTCCATGTGCCTACAGCGGCTCAATTATAAGTTTATCAAGCGACGAGAATATTTTTTGTGCGAAAAAACAACAACCTAAATAACGACTTTATACGACTATTCCATTACTTCCTTATGGGCCTTTAGACGAGAATTGAAGCGATTTCTGGAATGCATGCGCGAGAACTGAGATGAGGACGTTCTTCTTCGACTACTTCTTGTTACCGACTGCTCACCGCTTAGGGGTATTACAGCCCGTTCTCATCCTTTAACGTCATATACTGTAGAACGCTATATGATAAAACGGCGCTATACTACGCACATGGCACCCTTTATCGTTAATATAACACGCGAACCCAAGCCGTTATAAATCCTTTAGCGTGAATATGACACGCACACCCTACCCCACACCTAAACTTAGCCCTCACAGCACGTGTTATATTAACGATAACGGGTGCCATGTGCGTAGTATAGCGCCGTTTTGTCATATAGCGTTCTATATGACGTTAAAGGATGAGAATGCGTTGGGTATTACCGCCACCTACCGTATAAGATGATGATCCATATATAAGGCGCTCCGGATTGTAAGGCGCACAGCACTGTCGTATTTGAGAAGATTAAAGGCTTTTAAGTGCGCCTTATAGTGCGGAAAATACGGTAATTGAAACGCGCATGTACAGCGCGCGTCTTCCTCTGCTTGTAAACCGAAAGTTTTACGCTTTCAGCTATATCAGCACGTCATCTTATACGGTAGGGGGCGGTAATACTAGCGGTTAGCAGCCGGTAACAAGAAGTAGTCGAAGAGGTACGTCCTCATCTCAGTTCTCGCGCATGCGTTCTGGAAATCTCTTCAATTCTCGTCTCAAGGCCCATAAGGAAGTTATGGAATAGTCGAATAAAGTCGTTATTTATGTTTTTTTTCGCATAAAAAGTATTCTCGTCGTTTGATAAACTTATAATTGAGCCGCTGTAGGCACATGGAATGTTTAAACATTTCCTTTAATGACTTTATGGGCCGTCAAGTGCTAGTCCCTTAGGCTAGCCTATGGAGGAGTGATCCAGCTCTCAAATTGAATCAAAAATATCTTCATTTGTGTTCCGAAGATGAACGAAGGTCTTACGGGTTTGGTACAGCATGTGGGTGAGTAATTAATTACTTAATTTTCATTTTTGGGTGAACTAACCCTTTAAACAGAATATGTTTCTTGTTATTGCCATCTCTCACCATTCAACAATGTCTGTTTGTAGACAGAACATCACAGGTGGAGCTCATCACGTCCACTAGCTGAGGCATTTAGTCCCTGAGGGACAGTAAAGGAGACTAAGAACCTCTTGTCTATCTTTCAGATCATGTTGCTGACAGATCCAGAGGTGGAGAGCAGTTTGCTCATCAGCTCAGATGAAGGCGCCACCTATCAAAAATACCGTCTCAACTTCTACATCCTCAGCCTGTTGTTCCATCCTGAGCAGGAGGACTGGATCCTTGCTTATGGCCACGACCAGAAGGTGCACACTCATTTTAGCTAAATAATTCCTGGAAAAAATATGGCAAACAGGATCTAATTATGAGGGATAGCAGTTTTATTGCTAAATATATAACCAAATTCATGAAAGACAACAGAACCACATTTATAGTATTTACTTGATAAACATTCAACGCACAAACTGAAGCAAGACATTATAGTAATGAAAAAAAAAAAGGATGCCGATCTATATTTGGGAAAGAAATATGTCCTCAAAGGGCAATTATCAATGTGAGAGAAAATACGTCTTAAAGAGACAATTTCAGTGAGCTTAAAGTTGGCAATTAAGACAATTTATGGATCCCCAGTCGCAAGGAATAACCATTAATTATATGCTTTCGAGCTCATGGTTTAGGGCTAATAAATTATGAAAAATTTTTACTCCTTTGAAAAGATTGTTTAAACATCATCTTTAATCATATAGTAAAAGGGTTTAACTATTCAAGATTTGTTTTATTTTTTGGATGCAACTGATGAATCATTTTAATTCAGACAAATAACTGTTCACAGTGGTATAATCAAATAACATTGATGATACGGTAGTTTCGAGTCTCGAGCGATGGTGTTAGACTTTGACAAATCAACATTGACTTCACCCTTAAAGGATAGTCACTACGAATTAATTACAATTAAATGAACACAATCAAAAAGAATTATCAGCCAATTCAAGGCTAATGGTTGACTGTTTGCACAATGCACATGACTAGCCATGGTTAAAAGCTATGAAAGGGCACAAAAATCACTAATAATAAACAGAGCAATCCCAAGAGGGTCCTCACGCCATTGGTGCTCGGGCCCTAATTAAACCCTATCAAAATCTATGCCACAAATAAATGCTTTAGTGTTTACAGAGTTAAACCTAGTGTCATTGGCAAAGTTCCTGAGGTTTATTTCATTATAACAGTAAACACGAGAGAGAAAATGAATGAAAAGCTCAGTAGCCTTCATTGGTGAACACATTTCAGTGAAAAGCAAACCAGCTAAGACCAGTTAAGGCTAGTTTAAGCTGTTGTTTTCTCATGGTTTCTGTCTGTTTTAGTTCAGTTTGATCTCGTTTGCGTGTCTAAATTTGACCGAGCTCTATCCACCCACAGTCAGGTTGTTATATTGGATACAAGATTGTGATATCACAGTTTCCAGCTAATGCAAAAGCAAGTGCTGCATTGGAACCGCTCACTGTTTTAGAACTGTCTTGCAAAATTTGGCATAAATATGCTGCTTTGTGCAAGGCAGGTATACGTTTCACACATCGGGAAAATATTTGCTCAACACTTTAACAAATGGCACATAACCAAAGTGCTGTAAGTACCAGTGTGACATTTGATATTTGTATTTGCCATTTATATTGTATGATTTTTCATTGCACATAAATAGGACGTTTCTTACTGAGATAGATATATGTGTGTGTGAGTAATTTGTATGCCTCATTTAGTGAATTTCAGATCTGTTCTGGTTGCTAGTTTTCCAGTGTAATTATACTAATTGTAACATTTTTTTATTATGTTATTCTGTATTTTATTAAAAAAAAAAATATTCATAATTTCAACTTGCTTAATTTGAAAACCTAGTTAGCTGCCTACATAGGCAGTATTTTAAGACATCTGTGGTGCATTCTTGTTGCGAATTTTGTTCCAAAAAGTTGACAACTTAATTATGCTGCATGCCTTATAAGAAAACTTGATTTTGATCTATTTTAAGGCAGCATCACATTGTACCCGGAGAAGATAATTCCATAATGCATTGCAACAATCTGTGAAAAAAATAGTATTGGAAAAGTAAAGCAGATTGTGAATACACTTTTTTTAAGCAATACACAAATTTTCAATACACAAATGTCTTATTATTATTATTTATTATTATTACAAATGTTCAAAACAGTTGTATATGTATATATATATATATATATATATATATATATATATATATATATATATACACACAGTATAGGGCTGGGCTGTCAAACGATTAATCGCATCCAAAATAAAAGTTTGTGTTTGCATAATATATGTGTTATATATATATATATATATATATATATATATATATATATATATATAGTTTTTACACAGTATATATTATATATAAAATAATTATACACAGTGCACATATATTATGTATAAACTTTTATTTTGGATGCGATTAATCGCAATTAATCGTTTGAGATGTAAATATATATATATATATATATATATATATATACATGCTTTTCTATTTTTTTTTTTTTTGGAAACCATGACACTTTTTTCTAAGATTATTTGATGAATAAAAAGTTCAAAAGAACAGCACTGATTTGACATATTTTACAAATAATATTTCAAAAGTTTAGCCATTTAAATATCTTAACTATTACCTTTGAGCATTTTAATGCATCTCTGCTGAATAAAAGGATTAATTTCTTTAAAAAAAATAATGAATAAAATACTAAACCCCAAAGTATTGAAAAATAGTGTATATTGATAGTATCTCATTCATGAAAAAGGATTGATACAAATATTTTCAACAAATATTTATGTATTTCGATATATATTAGATTATCGTGCCATTAGCTTAGCAACACGCTAATGTCAAAATCGGTAGAAATCAGCATCAAACTTCCATTCTGTGTAGTGTGTGGAGATTCCAGAATATTCTACACTGTGTAAAAAAAAAAAAAAAGTGTTCAATTTACGGTAAAATACCGGCAGTTGTGGTTGCCAGAACTTTACCGCATAAAATACGGTAGCAAGACTTTACAGTAACAAGGTTTTACAGACTTAAATTTACATTTCATTATCTGATATAATGTTAAATTATCAACCAATTGAAGTATCAATACTGTTTTGTACTATTGTTATACACTGACAACCAACAATCACAGAAGTGATGAGAGTCACATGATATATGGAAGCTCAAAATGCAGTTCTTCCTCAAGACACGTATTATACAGTATTATTATACAGAAGCTGCAGTGTAATTTACACAAATATTAAACACATCATGGTAACAAACATGAAATTTTAAAAAGGCAATAAGCATTAATTTAACTGTCACATAAAACCCATGTGTACATAACTGATTAGAAAAAGACTAGCAAATGAAGAAACAAGTTATTTCAACAAAAAGACATCAAATGCGAAGTGTCACGCAGGGAATTGTGGGAATGTCAATTCATGTTTTTTCACCGTAAATTAAACGAGTTGTTCATTTTCACTTTAAAAACTGTAAATTTAATGTTGTTTTTTTTACAGTAAAATTACATGAAATATACCGTTTGATCTATCACAGTTATTTACCGTCTTTTACCGTTAAAATCACGTTAATTTTTTACAGAAGTATCAGAAATGTTCATACAAATACCTTTGCTAACACATTATTTGGTCCTCAGCTCTACAGCTCTGTTGAGTTTGGCCGTCGATGGCAGCTTGTTCACGAGCGGGTGGCGCCCAATCGATTCTACTGGTAAGCTCTCTGTGTGACTCCTTCTGCTGCATGTGGAACATCAATCATTTGAACTCCTGCATTCTGTGGCTGATGGAAGAATAAACCAAAGAACACGGATTGTTGTTCAACCCTGATGTGATCTTCCCCACTGTGTTCCATCTCAAGGTTTACGTCCAAACTTTAGAAGTTCTGAATGTTGTCATTCGACCTCGTTACTCAGTCAGATTCTGCATTTGCAATGTTGCAAATGATTTAGTCATTAAGAAAGCTTATTCAACTTGATCAGGGTGGCTAATAGATGTCTAGACTGTGGTGATTAAAGACACCGGTTGAGAAATAAATTCTAAATGTGATTCGATTTTGTGTTTATCTCTGGTCTCAAGTGGACAAGCTGGAATGAACTGAAAATGGGGCATGGATCAATTGTTTATTTTTTGTTATTTTAGACAGGTTTATTTAATAACATAAATATAATCTCCACTAAATCTTGAGTACAGGGACAGAAAAGTGTCTAGAAGTGAAAAATACATAGATAAATACATTAAATTAAATAATGTACAAAGGAATGCGATTCCAAAATAAAGTCATATCAAATATTTTCACAGGATCTGGCGTTCACTTTGATGAGTGAATAAATGAACCAATTTTCATGTATTGAATTAATCTTGCAGAGTTGACAATATAAATATATTTCCATATCACGCATGTATTAAACGTCGTAGACATTTTTTTTCTACTTTTGCTAACTACTGATAAATTGAGACCAAAAAGACATAATATTTGTGTGTGTGGGACAAATTTGTACCCAGAAGTGACCAAAATCTCCAAAAACCTATCTTTAGGGACATTTACCTCATTTGTGGTATAAAAATAAAGTAATTAAAGGGTTTTTTTAAAATGTAAAAAATTCAGTAAGGTTTTTAAGTAAGGGGAGATAATATACAGTTTGTACAGTATAAAAAACATAACATCTATGGAATGGCCCCATTTAGAACTTGTGTGTGTGTGTGTGTGTGTGTTTGCATAAAAAAATTAGTTTGTATAAAAAGTTCAATTTTTAAAAACATGAATTAAATGCTAAATTTTTATAAGAAAAAAAATGTGTCAAATGGGCAAAAAAAACCATAAATCATTCATTTTTATATGTCTGTGTGTGTATATGCATACAAATGTGTCAAATGGGTAGATTCAGTTAAAAAAACATATATAAATCCTTCATTTTTTATAACAAAATGTGTGTGCGTGTGTGCATAAAAATGTGTCAAATGAGTAAATTTAATAAAAAAAACATACATAAATCCTTCATTTTTATAACAAAATGAGTGATTGTGTGTGTGTGTGTGTGTGTGTGTATGAGTGTGTGTGCATGTATGCTTAAACATGTCAAATGGGTAAATAAAATAAAATAAAACATACATAAATCCTTAATTTTTATAACAAAATGTGCGCGCGTGTATGCATAAAAATGTGTCAAATGGGTAAATTCAATTAAAAAAAAACATACATAAATCCTTCATTTTTTTATAAAAAAATTTTATGTGTATGCTTAAATGTGTCAAATTAGTAAATAAATAAAAAAACATACATAAATCCTTCATTTTTATAACAAAATGTGTGTGTTTGTGTGTGTGTGTGCGCATAAAAATGTGTCAAATGGGTAAATTCAATTTAAAAAAGTATTGATTTTTTTCATATCAAATCAATCACTTATTGATACATTGATTTGTTTTTACTGATTACTGTCTTTTACCTGCCATGTGGCATCCAAATTCAGATCTAGTCATTAAACAGCAGGGTTTTGTTTTTTGAGGACATTTCTTGTGTCGAATTTTTGCATAAGCACAGTCAAAGTGGAACAGAGCGAAGACATCAGAGAGTCAGCCTGCAGTACCGTTATTTTTAGTCCGGTAATGATCTACCCTCACACAAGTTCCCCTCAATGAACTCTCACATATAGAGTCTTATTATCTGAAGTGAGATGAGATACATAACCCTACAAATGGGTAGCTATTGACTATGTGAAATTAGATCGTCCCTTTTGATGAGAGACACCACCGTGGTCACAGCCAGAATATGAGATGATTGAAGGAATGGAGCTTTGAATGGATGAAATGGACTTTTGTATTTGTCAGCGCTTCAAAAGGAACTTAGATCTGATGCGGCTTAATGCCCGCATAGATTTAGAGTCTTGGTGGAATTGAACAGGTCAGGAACTCCTTTACGTTCACCTTCACTATTGATCTCAAATCGAAGCCTTTCCTGGCAGTTCCTTGTAGTAGATATTTGAAAATGAGCCATTCTATTGAGTACGCAAGGTTGTAAGGTAAACGAATTTAACTGAAGGTACCTGAACAACCTTGGACGAGAATCACATAAGACACAATTCTAAATAAACACTATATTAAGCCTGAATTAAATATAAAGAGAGCGTGTTTGCATTGAAAAGAACGGCAATGTATTTAAAAACAGCATGATGCAATGCTATATCTGTGCCTTTTTAGGGGACAGCATTTGGTTGTGGAAGTAAACATCCCATTCATTTTCTCCGTAGGGGGACTGATTTTGAAGGATAACTCCTAAACCTTTAAAAACAGACCTACTGTGAGCTGAGGTTGGGAAACAATGCTGTAAGCTTTTTTTTTTTTTTTTTTTAAATAAACATGCTCAACAGCAGAATTCCTGCTGAAAACTACATTAACCATGATTCTGCAGAGAGATCTCCACCAATTATAGAATTATGACAAATAAATTGCACCAAAAGAACCATTTAGCACCGATCCACTCTTATGAAGCACTGCGAATGACAGAGAGTCAGTTTCACTTTGGTCTCAAAATACTTCATATTTGTATGCATAATATTGATTTTTTTTTTTTTAATTCAGTGCTACATGGGATTATAGTTATTTCCCTCATGAAAGTGAAGTACACAGTCTTGTGCATTTTGCCTTTATTGTCCCATTTTCCAATATTTTTTTTTGCTGTTGTGATTCACCTCGTAGGTGTTTTTTTGGTTCATTGCTTGTAGCTCTTTTAAAAGACATTTTCAAAATTCCTATGGGAAATTTTAATGTAGCCCCTAAACAAAAAACAATACATTCGGAACCAAGGTTGATAAAAAATGGGCGGGCACTGAAGGAACATTCCATTCTGATTAGTCAATCGCACCATCTAGCAAACTGAAATGCATTTTTTAGTAAAGGCAGCTTAACTTAGTGATGGATTGTGTTCAGAGGAGTTCAGTTTGTTGTATTAGTAGGAAACCTGTAGTATTCTCGAATTACCATGCTTTCCACCCTCACATCCCCCTGAGACTAGAGATTTATGTATTTTTTGTCTGGAAAAAATCAGTCGGAGGATTTTTTCGCCATAGGCTATATAAGGGGCTGTCCTGCATGTTCTCAACCCGCCCATAGAGGGTGGGATCTCACTCACAGACAGTACACATAGTGTCAGCCATCTTTTTTTGGAAGCTAAGCTAGCAGGCTCTTGTTTTGTGGAGAAAGCTCAGAAAAAAAAGTACAAAAGCTGTCACTGGGGGTGTACCTTTTCAAAAGGTACACTTTTGTACCTTAATGGTACATATTAGCACTTAAAATGTACATATTAGCACCTAGAATGTATATATTAACACCTAAAATGTGCATATTAACGCCTAAAATGTACATATTAGCACATCAAATGTACATATTAGGACCTAAAATGGACATATTAACACCTAAAATGGACATATTAGCATCTAAAATGTACATATTAGGACCTAAATGGACATATTAACACCTGAAATGGACATATTACGACCTAAAATGGACATATTAACACAAAATGTACACATTAACACCTAAAATGTACATATTAGCACCTAAAATGGACACATTAACACCTAAAATGGACATATTAGCATCTAAAATGTACATATTAGGACCTAAAATGTACATATTAGCACATAAAATGTACATATTAGCACCTACAATGTACATATTAGCACCTAAAATGTACATCTAAGGACCTAAAATGGACAAAAGTTAACCTTTTGAAAAGGTATGTGACAGCTTTCGCACTTTTTTTCTGAAAGTGTAGTAGGGGTTACCATCCTCTTTTTCCCAGACATGTCCGGGATTCAGCTTTTCTTTTTTTCTTTTTTCGGGCAGACTCATCACGGAGACTCACTAGTAGTCTAGACGTGTTGTTTAACTACTGCGCTCTGTTACTGGTAGGCGTGGCCTAGGGCAGCGAAGCAAGTGCATTCTGGGAGTTGTTGTCTTTCATCCACATAAGCCAAAAATACATTTTCTGGCTTTTCTCAGACTAGAAAGCTCCAAATTCAAACATCATTTCACATTTCTTCTACATAAATGACCCATTTTATACACATTCATCTTCCAAGAGGTGAAGTATCCCTTTAAGCTCCAATCAATATTTCATATCTGTGCATCTATCCATCCGAGTAGCTGCACAATAAATGGGATCTGTACAGACCGCTCACATTATTTATAATTGTTGCATATAAACCCATTCAGGGTGAACCTTCACTCTGCATCTTAATAGATTGCCGATCAAACTTGAGCCGAAATTATGTAAGCAAACGCAATATAACTTTTTCTGCTCTCGTCTTTAAAATATTAAGGGTGATCCCAGTACATGCCAAGGGATGCTATATTGGTGAAAGCGTCAATACTTCCAATAAGTGTCATGATAAAGTCTTGAGCTAGTCTGCTTCCACCTTTGTACCTTTCTCACTGGAGCAGTTTTCTCTGATTTTTCAGTCTCGAATAAATATTTCATGCAACAATGATTTTTTTTTTCAACACTAAAAAGAGCGCGAGAGAGATGTGCGCTGCCTGTGGGTGTTCTTGGGAAGCAAATGAGAAGGGCTTTCTTTTAATGATGTCGGGATATGCCTCTCGCTTCTGTCAGAGAGCGCACAGAAAGATGGAGATGGAAATGGGAGCTTAACAGGACAGGGTGTTATTATGGTACTTGCACTTTAAACCCATATTACTCCTTTGGGTGGCAAACACAGATCTGTTAGCCAGCACAAAAAAAATAAAATAAATAAATAAATAAAATTACTCAACTGCCCTTATTTTGACCTTATTTTGTTATTAAATGAAAACATAAAGGATTTGGGGTTTTTTTCAAAGCCCATTTTTTAAAAACTGTTTTTTATTTCCTTTGGGCTCTCTAGGTCTAAACTGGGCCTTGATAAAGAGCCGGGCCTGATTCACCTTGAGACCACCATCTCAGAAACACGTAAGTCGGATGTGCTTTGATTATATTTCAAGAAGCTATAATTCAAACCCGGCACAAGGCAACACTTAGAGGGTTCAAAATAGGCTACGCGTCAAAATGCAAAATGGACATTTCTTCACCAGCAAATCGATCTGTCCGTATCTGTCATCCGTAATAAACATGCTGCTCAAATTGAGTTTGTCTTTTGTCTGCTGAACCTCTATTCCTGTCGATAGACTGACAGAACGAGTAGTTACGTTTGTCAGTTTTACTGGATATGGTCCCTTAAAATACAGTCAGTCAAGTTGGGTGAGGTTTTTAGATGGTGAGGTTAGATGGCTCTTTTCCCGCCAGCAAGGAAAAAAAAAAATTGCCAGCCACTGCTGCATTTTTAACCATTTTCACAAAGTTGTCATGGCACAGCGAATCATTTGTTTTAAATGTCTGAACATGCAATATTTTAAGAGAAAGAGAAGCCTCTGCTTTTAAACAAAATAACATCCTCTCATATAGTGTCCTATCACCTGGTTTATGGCTATCGCTACGCTATCTCACGACCAATTCGTACGAATTCGTACGAGTGATTCAAAAGTGGCTAATTCGTACTAATTCATACGACCTCACTCGTAAGAATTCGTACGATTTGTCTAAACCCACGTGACGGTTATGTTTAGGGGCGGGGTCAGGGGTAGGTCATTCGTGCGAATTCATACGAATTGGCTAATTCATAAAATATGTACGATTTAGCAAAATCGTACTAATTCGTACGAGTGAGGTCGTACGAATTGTTACGAATTAGCCACCTCGTAAAATTTGTACGATTTCCCGTGAGATCGGGTTGGTATACCTTCATCTCTTTCTGCCATTTGTCCTGTTGCAGAGGCCCTGTATGTCACATGTAAACTTCAGAACTGCACAGATGCCAACAAGGGCAAACCTTTTCCTGGATACATTGACCCCAACTCCCTGGTGGTCCAAGATGAGTATGTGTTTGTCCAGGTGAGTAATGTATAGAGGGGACTACTGTTATCATAACATTTTTTTTTTTTTTTTGTCAAATCAACTTAAATAATTTATTTAGTCGAGATATCTTATCATTTTGAGTTTCTGATGATTAATTCAATCTCATTCATTGTATTAACACACTTTTTCCAATTCAATCAACTTAAAATTTTGAGGCAACCAGGTTACTTACTTTTGTTAAACCAACAATACATTTTTTTTTACAGTGGTACTAGATAATATAATGAAGTTGAATGCATGCTGTTTGCATGCATAATGTATGGAAGCTTGTTTACTCCACAGAATAAAAAAATAAAAAATAAAATAGGTGGCATTTTATCTCACAATTCTGACTTTTTTCCCGCAATTGCAAGTGTATTCTACGCTATCTCAAGACCAATTCGTACGAGTGATTCAAAAGTAGCTAATTTGTACTAATTCATACGAACTCACTCGTACGAATTTGTACGATTTGTCTAAACCCACGTGACGGTTATGTTTAGGGGCGGGGTCAGGGGTAGGTCAATCGTACGAATTCATACGAATTGGATAATTCGTAAAATATGTACGATTTAGCAAAATCGTACTAATTCGTAAGAGTGAGGTCGTACGAATTGTTACGAATTAGCCACCTCGTAAAATTCGTACGAATTCCCATGAGATCGGTTTGGCATATCTCAGAATTCAGATTTTTTTTAACTAGTAGTATACTTCCAATTCTGAGAACAAGTCAGAATTGCTAGTTAAATACATTGTAAAATATTAAATACCCTATGACAACATGTTTTTACATTGCTTTATCTCATCAAAATAAGTCAACCATTTTTTTAAGTTATACAAGATTCAACTAATTTGAGTCAGTTTAAAGAATTTTAAGTTGCAATGACTTAAACATCCAAGTTAATTGCACAAAAATTTAAAACAGCAACTTTTTTTTACAGTGTATTCCCAATTGAAAGAAAAACGTGAGAAATAAAGTCAGAATTTTGAGATATAAATTAGTTAATTGAAAATTTTTCTAGCAATTGCAAGTTATAAAGTCTGAATTGTGAGATATAAACTCGCAATTGAGAGATAAAAAGTCAGAATTGAGTCACAAAAAGACGCAATTATCTTTATTCCGTGACAGATCATGTTCATATTAACATTCAACATATTGCATTGATATTTATATATCAATATTTGTGCATTTCCCACAGTTCAATTACACTTATTCAATTATTCAACAATGTTTACCTACATCCTCACCTTTTAATTGAAGCATAAATGTGATATTTTCAACATCCGACGTTTTAGGGTACCCTTTAACGTCAGTTAGATGACAATCCTAGGGCATCATCTAACTGACGTTTTACCTTGAATTATTCAGATGACGCTGCTAGGTTTAGGTCTGGGGTAGGGTTAGGATTAGATAGCGTCATCTAACCGACATTAAAGGGTACCCTAAAACATCGGATGTTGACGTATGGTCAAAAGCGTCAGTTAGATGACGTCTTGGGATGAGAACGGGCTGGTTTGCACTGTTTTTTTTTTTTCTTTGGTGCTTGATTGACGGCCCTTCGCTGCCATCTGGATGAATCCAATGTTGATGCATAAAATTTTAGCTACCTTTAAATATTGCTGTTTTAGGCACTTAATCCCAATAGCACTTAATCGTAATACTAGGTGTAAACATTGTTTATGGTCATTGCGGGACATTGAAGCAAAAATAGAAACTAATCCTCCAAAAACAAAAAACAATGTCATGCAGTTGGCACAGTTTCAACTCATCTAATCATGTAATTAGATCAAATCTTCTTGATTGAACTGTGGCAAACATATCGCCGATAGCCAGCCCTAATATGTGACCACTCGAAACGTTACTTCTTTCTAACCTGTCTTTGTCCTGTCTGTTTGTGATCCCGCCATTACCCAAGGTGTCGACCGGTGGTCGGCCAATCTACTATGTGTCATCCAGGCGAGATGTGTTTACACCCATGAAGCTTCCCAAATACACCCTTCCAAAGGTAGGGTAGCTCATTCACACTTGCTCGACACGAAGTCGGAATCTGCCACACTGTGACAGAGTAAACAAACATTGCTATTTCAGACCCTGATCATCATGTCCCTCGATGTTAGCCTTTGAAACTTCAAACCTTTACAAAATTTGATTTTTTTTTTTTTTTCCCCTAGCATCTGGCAGGCTTTTACTTCTGAGCGAGTGAATTCAGGGACGCAGATGCTACCTCGGTCCCTCGCCTCTCAGGATGTTGTGTTATTATTCAAAGCTTAAAATCTGCTGCACTCACATGACAATTAAACATGTTTTATTCAATCAAGCTCTCGGCGCTCCTTAAAGCACACACCCAGCAACCCTTGCGCGGTCTGGGGTAGATGAATTTCGCAAACTGCCAGCATGTGGTTTTGTTGCATTTGCCCAACTGACAAGCTCAATTTAAGGCTAATAAGAATATTTGCCGTTCGCGGGAGCTTTGAGCAAAACAAGGCAGGTGAGAGTTGGGTCTGATACTGATTATTAATCGGATTCAGCTCAGTGGGGTGAAACCACCAATGCACTCCAGCTGTCCCCTGCCATCCCGGCAATAACATTCATAGTCAATCTAACTTGATTAGAGGCAAAAATCACATTAAAGGTTAAAGTCATTCTCCTTTGATGAATGTAAATAAGAAAGGTAAAGGTGTTTTGATGTTTTGAGCATTAAAATGAACTTTGAAGGACTACGTTTCCTTTCTGAAGATGAAAAAGGCAGAGCTGCTCTGAGAGTTGCTCAGTCTTCATTGGGAAACATAGAGATATCAGCAATTCTGACACAGCTAAAATATCGAGAAAAAAAAAAGATTTAAAGAGAGATGACTGACTGATTTGGTGCACAACTGATTCTGAGCGTCAATGATAACAACAAAAGCGCTCAAGAAATCCACACCTACACACTAAATCACAAGAGTATGGATAGCCAAACAGGCCATATTTCGCTATTAACCAAATGCTTGGTTGGTCCAGAAAATGGTCGGCATTTTAGACGGAATGACACCGCAAAATGTGATGTTCTGTAGTACAAGCGTGAATAACGGTGTTTTCACCACAGAACCTGTAGTAATATCTGCAAGCCAAGAATACGCAAAATCCACGGAAATCCACAAATGCACGCGTGATCGCGAATTCATAAAAGTAGTGGTGCAGATTTGTTGAGACAAATCTTGTGCGATGTCCTAAACTGCCTGGATAAGCACATAATCACAAAATTGTCATTTGTTTTTTTTTTACCAATATTGTGCAGCCCCAATCCTCGCTATGTGTTTCGCTATGTGTCGCTATGCATCAGTAAGTCCTCCTTTGGTATGAGGATAAATTTAATTTGAAGAACAAAGGTACAATGACTGTCTGTTTTTATCTCTTGAAAGTAACTGTATTCCAAATACTCATAATTTAAAGTCTATTTGCTAATGGCATCTAAGTCGGTCCGCTCTGGTCACCAATGTTAGGTGGGTGGGGAGGTGTTGGTGGTGGGATGGACCCCTATTTATAAGCTATTGCTTCTTGGGGATCCATTTTCACAATAGCATATATCTGTTTTCCTGAGCAGTTGTTGGGAAAGTTACATTGAACTATGGCGTGCTATAGTAGTAGTTGCAATTGTAATGTGTGATGTACTGCACAATTTATACTGCTTCTGTCTATACTATTCATACCCCAACAACTGCTTTTGTTGAAGTAAAATGTACTGAATTATTGTGAAATAAAGAAAGAAAGAAAGATGCAAATATCGGTATCGGACATAACAGCAATATTAATATCGGTTATCGGTATCGGCAACAATTTTCACATCGGTGCATCACTATAGTTCGTAAAAAGTGAACACAGATTCAAAAGCAAATTCAATACCCAGCATATTGATAGCATAATACAGGTGTTGTCGCAAGTTTATATACCGTTGTGAAAAATTCCTCACCGTGACGTCCATAGTTCAGTTAAAAAGTATGTCTCAGAAACATGTCAATGTTGTGATATGTAATTAATTTATAATACTTAATAATTTTTCATAGTTGAATGAGGTAATTAATGAGGCTAATCTCATTCAGTAATTATTGATTACCATAATTTGTTACTATTAAGAAGATGAAGCTAGTACTTCAATTAGTTACATTGTTATTTTTTTTTTTATTTTGTTTGGGAAAAATTTTATTCACAAGCAAAAATTCTCTAAATCGCAGCCTACTTTTCCACATTTCTTAATCGAAATTGATACATTTCTGAAATTTCTAAGATTGATTAAAAACAAGAAAAGTGACAGATTCTTGAAATATTATGATGATATTTTCAATACCACTGATGCATAAGGTTTCCTCTGTGTATGTCTTTTATTTATTTATTATTATTTGTTTATATATATATGTGAAGCTTTATATATACTTGATATAACATGTCGGAGTTCTATGTGTTCTGTGCTTTATACATGCTTGTTAGTTGATACATATTCAATAAAAAATAAAAAAAAAATAATTATTGATTACCTAAAAAGGATCTTAGTCATAAATTTGATGTTGCTTACTGATTAGTTAAGCTTGTTTTCATATTGGTTTATAGTAGTAGCTGAAGTGTCTATGTAGTCATCATTACTTCCTGACCATTATTCTAAAGTGTTAGCCAAATTAGTATACAAAACTGAAGTGATGCAGCTACACTGCGCCGAATGTGATCCACAACCTTCGTCTATTAAAAACGTTCCATGTCAGATTTATTAACTTTTTTTATTGATATCTATTTCAATATTTGAATTGCAGCAAAGGCCAAACATTCTTTCGTCCAATAAACCACTGATATCTGTCTTACGAAACGTCTTTTCCTTCTCCCCCCAGGATCTGCATGTGATCAGTACAGATGAGAACCGGGTCGTGGCGGCGGTTCAAGAGTGGAACCAGAATGACACTTACAACCTGTATGTGTCAGAGTCCGGAGGCATTTACTACACACTGGCTTTGGAGAACGTCATGAGCAGTATGGGTCCAGAGGGAAATGTCATGATAGATCTATACGAGGTACCTCTCTAAAACAGAACGGTGTTATTTTGGTTGGTTTCCACACTGCACAGATGTATGCTGATTCAATATTACTGATTCGTGTTCAAATTTCCCTGGATATAAAAAGCACGAGTAAATTGGATACAGTAATTAATGCTAATTGATTTGTAGTGCTAATTGATTTAATAGCAGCGCTAATTAATTTAGGCATTGACATAATTATCTCTGAATTATCTAAACGAGGAGCAGTTAGGAACCTTGAAATAAAGCAGTATGCTGTCTATATGGATCTAAACGTGATCATTTCATAACATATGTTGTACCACATTAAAGTGCCATATTAAACTCTTGTTAAAGTTAATCAAAGAACAAATGAAACCGAAAATTACTGGCTGCTCTTGATCAGAAAAACTTAATTACAGAAAAACTTTTATTCTAATTGATTGACAGTTACTAATATGCATATGCATTTATGTTCCAGTTTATATATATATATATATATATATATATATATATATATATATATATATATATATATATATAATTTTTATTGATTAACAGAACTAATATGCATATGTGTTTATGTTCCAGCTTCTATATATATACAGTATATATATATATATATATATATATATATATATTTTTTTTTTTTTTTTTTTTTTTTTTTTTTTTGATTGATTGATAGTACTAATATGCATATTATGTTCCAGCTTCTATATATATATATATATATATATATGTAAAACACATTTCTAAGCATCCAATTTTACTCCAAATTCAAACCACATTTGGGTTTGGCTTTATTTTTTTTGTAACTATTCATTAAGTTTTTGTTCTGTTCAGACTACAAACAACTAAATGGATTTGGCAACAGATATTTTCTAAATCTAAATCTACTCTTGCTTGACTTTCTTTTTTTTTTTTTTTTTCAAACTCTGCTCAGTGTCTTTGCAAATACTTATATTTTACATGATGTCTTGCAGTTTGAAAGCATATAGGGCTTTGGAGTGTTCAAGTTCACAATTTTTTATAGTTCTGCAATTGGGTCTGATAGGATTGAAGCCAGTGATTAGGGTTTGGGTGAAGACCGCTCGTCTCTTTGAAGAATACGCCATCAGGTCTCTGCACCTCTAGATGGAACGGCGCATTGCAACAGAGGCCAGCTGGTGTCAAACTATCTCCTGATCAAATAATTAAACTGTTGATGATAGCAACCTCCATAAAATCACATTTGGCCCTTGGATAGGCTGAAGAGTCCGGTGACTTGATTGAGGTCGCCACCTCCATGTAACATATGCTAAAATCTCAGCCGTCGACGAGATTGAAATATTCGTCAATTATTGAATAGAGAGTGTCCTCTGAGTCCCATCCCGGGCTGCCTCTTCTCCTTTCTAGTGCTTCCTGGCCCTGAAGAGATGTCACTTCTCTTTAGGATGGACATGGATTACCTTCTCATTCACTTACATACACTCATTCCACTCCAGTTGATATATTTTACAAGGAACAGCGCTTTTTAGAAGTTCTCTTGGCTGGGTTTAGTACCCCGCAGGGACACTAAGTAATAAAAGCATCATGGGCTTCTTTACCTATAGGTGGAACTATTGAAATGGTGTAAATTTACGGATATGATTATTAGTGGTGCATCTCTTCCTCATTATCTTTCTTGTTCCCATCCCTAGGTGGCAGGGATAAAAGGCATGTTCCTGGCCAACAAGAAGATAAATAATGAGGTGAAGACACATATAACCTATAATAAAGGCCGAGACTGGAGGCTCCTGCAGGCTCCTTCAGCTGATCTCAGAGGGAACCGCATCCATTGCATACTGGTGAGTGGAAGTGTTGGAAAACAGAAAGCAAGAGATTTGTCCACATTTTACACTCATAGATGAGCTTTATGAGGTCATTGCTCTTTCCAACACCCAACGTATCAGATTTTATCTTTTGAAACATTAAACAAGCCTGGGTGTTTCTTCAACTGCTGGCACTTTGGGTTAATACTAATTAAAACAGATTTTTTTTTTTCTTTTGTTTTATAAATATCACATTAAATCTTGATTTTTTTTCTTTATCACATCACCTTCATTATTTATATATCTTTTCAAATGCTGCTTGTTTCATTGCCTCTTTGTTCTAGACCCAGACTTTCAATCTTAAATTGTGAAAATCAATCATAAAAGATTCATCATTTGTATAACTATGATGATATGAACAAGGAGTTTAAAAATAAACCCATTTCAATAGTTATGTGAAAATCATTTATTAGACAAATTCAAATCGTTTCACATCACATCTAAGAATTCTGGCCCTAATTATTTTATTTTTATTTTTTGGATTATTGTATTTTGTAACCAATGACAGTGTCAATGAAGGAGCATACTTGAAATATGAGATGTGGGGGGAAAGCAGACAAATCAAGATAAATAGCACTTGTGAACAGAATATTTTATTGTGTGTCATCTCCAATTAAGCTCCAGTTTTGTCAAATTATGTAAAAGGTGTGGAAATGTTGTTTAATTGTATTGATAAAATGTTAGCCTCTGAAAGAGGCTCACACATTTTGTTCCCAGAGAGCAACCCAAACATTTAGCAAACGCAGAGGAGTTTTATTGACCGTATAATGTTTTACAGTGTAGTAAGAGTTTGAAAAATGTGTCCTAAAATAATTGATTTTCTAAATGTCTATACAGAGCCAAAAGTTTTGTTGAAGAAATACTCAGCTAGATGTGGTCATAATTGATCATATTTTGCACAATATTTTCATCACATTAAATAAGTTAGCAATATGCAAACAGAATGTTTATTCCTGTGGATATGGGCATTTGGAATAGGTCTACGTAATGAGTGCTGCTTGTCATTGCAAATGACAATACATATTTCATTCCGTGGTGATGTTATCCATCCCCTGTGAATGCCATCCACAACCCCCCCCCCCCCCCCCCCAAAAAATGCAAACAAAAATAATTACCCTTTGATAAACTCAACTAATTAATGGTCCCGCTTGTGCCCATGCCTTCACCATCCATTACAGAGCTATTTGTTAGAAAATGTCAAAGTTTTAATAAACCGCTAAACAACCCTTGCAACATGTGCTTACCATTGGCATTTCCAGACTTATAATGAGAATTGTGTCACTAAAGGTTATTCCAATCAAAATTAATGTTTGGAGGGGAAAAAAGTCACAAGCCTTTGCTGTTATGGGATTTTTTTAATGGGATTTTACTCAAACCCATGGACAATGACAGTTTAGTGGAGGCCACACACTGGGGTTTTATCGATTTAGAGACCCTGTTGGATCTGAATGATTTTTTTTCTTCTATGCATCTGTATGTGTTTCTTCTAGCCGTACTGTTCCCTGCATCTTCACCTGCATGTATCAGCAAACCCGTACACATCTGGAAATATAGCCAGCAGAGAGTCGGCTCCTGGAATCATAGTGGCATCAGGTGAGTTTGTTTCAATTCGGACTTTAGAACTTAGAATTGCAAGTTTATGTCTCACAATTCTGAGAAAGTCAAAATTGCGACTTTATGGGCCCTATCATACACCGGGCGCAATGCAGCACCAAGTGTGTTTTGCTAGTTTTAGCCTGACGCAGATATCATTTTCACGTCCTACGCCACGTTGTTTAAATGCATTTGCGCCTATTTGTGCCCACATGGGCTGCTATTATTTTGAGGTAACAGAAATAGACTGCGCCATTGACCAACATAAACCTTGTCTGAAGTCAATGCCGCAATATATATATATATATATATATATATATATATATATATATATTTTGTTAATTAAAGAGGCTTTTAAAGGGAACTTGGCAACTATTCTTAACTTGTTGTGACATCCAGGCGTTCAGCCCTCATCAACCCCGACTGGAACAGCTTTTCCTCGGCTAGTGCTTCTGACGTTTGCCGCTGGCTCCGATGTCTCTAGTCTAGTGGATAAACTTGATGTATAATTTGTCTTGTGTATAAGTCTATCTGTGGTCTAAATTGAAAGTATTTGGAGGTACAGAAAAAAATCTATTCCTAGCGGGACAAAACATAAGTGTTGAGGGCGGGAGAAAGTTGAGAACGTCAGTTATAATGACTCGCGTTTAAAAAAATGGTCGGGTTTAAATCGAGGCTCAGGCTCATAATTACGTTTAATGTGTCGGGCGGGGCTCAAACACAACGTGCACAGGCTCGGGTAGGGTCGGGCTTTATTTTTTGGGCCCTATCTAAGCTCTAGTTCAGAAGCAGGCTGATGTAACCAAGAGTTTTCCTCGATGTGCTACCTGAGTCACTCGGGGGCTGACCCTCGGTCTGTTTGTCGCCAAGGGTGTTAGTCCCCTGCAATAAATAAATAAATAAATTAATTAATTAATTAATTAATACTCTGCCACAGCCAGCTCTACTGTGATGTTGAGCCTTCGCAGGAAGACGGTGCCACCCGTCCCAGCAGCCCTGAGACAGGCGACCTAGAGTGAGCTGCTCTTTCTAATTCAAATTTTATAACTCACATCTGCGATAAAGTCTAAATTGTGACTTTATATCTCAAAATTCTACATTTATTCCTCAGAATTGCTACTTTATACAATTCAGACTTTTGTATCTCACAAAACAAAGTAAAAAAAAATGTAAAAAATCTCAAAATTCTGAATATTCTGAAAATTCTGAAAAAGTGACAAAAAATGCACAATTAACTTTTTTATGTTTTACTCTCTGGCGGAAACAAGTTTCCATACTTTTAATATATCTAAAAGTTAAATCAAATTTATTACCGGTACTCAAGTCAGAGTCATATACAACCCGGTCTCATCCCAAGACGTCATCTAACTGACGTTTTGGGACATCTTTTGACCATACGTCAATATTCGCCTTTTTAGGGCCCCCTTAAACGTCGGTAGATGAGGTTATGGGATCCTAACTCTACCCCAGACCTAAACCTAACCCTAAACCTACCCCGTCACCTAACTGACGTTAAAGGTAAAGCGTCAGTTGTATGACGGCCCGGGATCGCCATCTACCGACGTTTAAGGGGGCCCTAAAAAGGCGGATATTGACGTATGGTCAAAAGATGTCCCAAGACGTCAGTTATATGACTTTTTGGGATGAGACTGTGTTGTCCCTCCCATAGCAGACATCTCCCCATATCGGAGTATGCATACTTTTAATATAGCTCTACACACCTTTCTCTTATGTCGTTTCATTGCTTTCTTCTTTTGTTTCCGATGATAGTGGTGGCTTTACCACTGTTCTAGTCTATGTAGTGAAAATAACTGTTAGTAAGTATGTTAAACCTTAGTTATAAAGCTAAGAAGCATTTCAAAGTTGAAAATACTTTTTTTTTTTTTTTTTTTTTTTTTTAAAGAAAGAAAGAAAAGATTATTAAAACTGAATTCTCAAGGAGTATTTGTGTTTTTGTTTTGGTTACAGACAGGTAGAAAAAAAAAGCTGTTTAGTTTTCAGGTCCTGGAAAACAAAATACTTTTATAAAGTGTGTAGTTCTTGTATTCTTTCTTAAATCCCTGACATGCGAAGCATATTAAAATTCCTTTCATCTTGAGCGTTCATGACACTGTTACTGTTGAATATGTTCATTTTGCGCTTGTGGAGCAGAGGCATCTGTATATGGACTATAAACAAGATTAGTGTCGTGCTAGCATAAACAAATGGAAATGCTAAGGCCTACTCTTGAGATAAGCAGCAGAGAGTCTTTAGAGTGTTCTTATTATTCTCTCTCCATCATCTTCTCCTTTCACAACCAACTAACTCTTCCACCACTCAAACTTCAAATGTTTACTTTATAAGATTGAAGGCCCTTGTCACTTTTTCATTTTACTCCTTCAGGCTTGTGTCTTCCGCGACGTTTGTCGACTATATTGGCCAACGCAGATGAAATATAAATGTATTGGCACTGTAACTATCTGGATAAGTAATCCCAGGAGGAGGCCGACTATTAGATATTAGGCTCTAAATTGACATTTAGTTGATTGATTTGATCCTATAAGCGTTGTGGGGATGGCGCAGGCTTTCCTGAGTTTTTAGCTTATTAGATATAAAGGTTTTCCAGAAGTCCTAGTTGGTTCTCAAAGCATCAGACGGCCAGACTCTTTCATTTTATTACACATGACGTATTTTCTGCTGTAAGAATCTATCTATCTGTACGTCCGTCCACCCGTCATACATTTTCAATCCTTAAAACCAATACTGTCAATATCAGTAACAAATTTGGAAAGTTAGACATTGTGGGTTTTCTCAAAAAAAAAAAAGAGAGAGAGAGAGAGAGCTTTTGGAATAAAGTATGACTTTAGCAAAAGAGCACAATCTACTTAATCTTTATATCTTCATACATAGCTTTAGTTATCAACTCATCATCTGCTTCGGTAAGCATGACTGTAATTGTTCTGCTCTTCTTTCCATAGGTTCAATCGGCGCGGAGTTAACGAGCAGCAACGTTAGCATGTTCATCACACCCGACGCTGGAAACACGTGGCGGCAGGTGACTCTGACCGTGGGCCATTTAATTTTAGCACTGATGCATATCTTTGAGCGGATAAATCTGTGTGGCGCGTTTCAGAGCCGATAATCAAATGACACCTTCAGAGAAAACTAAATTCAATGACATATATGATGCCTGTGGGTGCATGTTTGATGGTGCGATTTAAATTTATGGGGCCAGCTGTCTAATTAAAAATGGAGAGCTCAAATAATTAAGAGAAAATTGATGTGGCAAAAAAAGTTAAAGCATGCTGGGTAGGGCATGGGTTTGATGTCATATATCTTGTCAGTAAGCATTACAATCACTGGGATTTGAGAAATAGCATCATTTCAAGGACAGCAGACCTGTGGTTGCCAGCTTTCATGTAATCAAATTGAAAGCCCTCCCAAGAAGAGTGAAGGAGATTAAATATTGCCGTAGCTCGGCCAATCTGACATTATGAATGAAAATAACACGGGGACATATTTAATCATGCCCTGAGACGCATACCTCTGTGCAGAAGTGTTTTGTTTGTTTGTTTAAATTTAGCGGTTCGCTAAACCAGCAAACTCGCAATGATTTACGAAATATGCAGACTCGGTTATAAACAATCCAGTGTGGCTAGCTTGGTTGATCTAACTTTTCCAGTGAGTTCACTGGCAAATGAAAACAAAGTAAACCCCACACAGCCTTGTGATTAGCCTGTGAAGTACTTAAGCCAATCAGATGCTGTTTTTCTCCACTTAAAGAGACTAGCGCATGCTAAATGCTTTAAGCCCCGAGGCCTAAACTCAACGGGTATCCATATCAGCAAGAATTCACTGCACATACAGGGAAGTTATCGCTGCTCTAGGGCACACAAATGGAAATTACTAATGAGGGCTTCAGTTTTCAGTTCAACTCTGCAGTAGGTCACCCTCGCATCTGGGAGGATTTTTTGCTCTGTAAGGCAATTACTTGTTTTGCACATGTTTGCAACTACTAGCAATTCTGTAATGGTGACTGGAGGAGATCATTTGTTTTAGGCATTTTTTGGAGCTCTGTATTTTTTTAAAAATTATATTTTTAGTCTGTTATAACGTATATATACAGCAACAAGAAGATTATCACAACGGAATCAAACAGAATAGATCTATATTTTGCATTATGAGGGTGCACTACAAGAGGGTGAAGTTTTAGATGATCAATTAACAGTTCATGTAATTTTATCGAATAGAATAGAATGCTTTAAATGAGGAAAAACAAATTAATACCATACAACATAATCAGATTGCCAATACCCATTAATGAATGAATCAATCAATCAATGAATGAATCAATAAATCAATGAATAAATGAATGAATCAATCAATCAATCAATCAATCAATCAAATCAAATCGGAACATGTTATTAAAGAAGTAGTTTACTTTAAAAAAAAAAAAAAATTCTGATAATTGACTCAACACCATGTCACCCAAGATGTCCATGTCTTTCTTTCTTCAGTTGAAAAGAAATTAAGTTTTTTGATGAAAACATTCCAGCATTTTCTCAATATAATGGTCTTCATTGGGAACCAAACGGTTCAAGGTCCAAATGAGAGTTTCAGTGCAGCTTCAAAGGGCTTTAAACAACACCAGACGATGAATAAGGGTCTTATCTAGGACCCTTCGAGTCATGACTCGAAAAAAGATTTGTTCATTTTGATGAACGAGTTTGAACAGGAGAGTCACGAACGCTCATCACAGAACAGAGCAAGGCGAGCATTTGTGCTTATAAAACTTAAACTTTTTTATTTATTTTTAAAATGACTGATCGTTTCGCTTGATAAGACCCTTATTCATCGCCTGGTGTCGTTTAAAGCCCTTTGAAGCTGCACTGAAACTCTCATTTGGACCTTGAACCGTTTGGTTCCCAATGAAGTCCATTATATGGAGAAAATCCTGGAATGTTTTCATCAAAAACCTTAATTTCTTTTCGACTGAAGAAAGAAAGTCGTGGACATCTTGGATGGGGATGAGTAAATTATCCGCAAAAGTTTTTTTTTTTTTTTTTTTTAAACTACAAATGTATTATAAGTGTGTGTTATAATTGTTTCATATTTTAATTAGATAAAGAAAAAAAACATGAAGAATCACCTGGAATAAATTATTTATTATTTATGAATTAATTGCCTTTTTTTCATTTTAGAAGTTTGCATGCTGCATGCTATGATAAACATGGCAAAATCTTCTCAAACCAAAGTATTACCATTAGTTTACATTGTATAGATTTTTATAATTCATGCAATCCTTCAGTATGTAATTAATATCAAAATGAACAGAACAGCTTATAAATGTATTTATTTACTTACTATTTATTTACTTTATTTATTTTCTTTGGACATATAGGGCATGAACACATTTTGTATTCCAAATGTTTAACAGTTGAACCATGTCTGTTTCAGATATTTGATGAAGAGTACAGTGTTCTGTATCTGGACCAAGGAGGAGCTTTAGTAGCTATTCGACACACCCCTCTTCCCATCAGGCACCTCTGGTAATACCACGCCAGTATCATTATTAATATGTCATGCATATGTTCATAAAAGATGAGTCAATGCAATTATACCAAGCTGAATCACATAATCATAGGAAGTGTGAACATTCTCATTAAAGCCAGTAGACTGTGTAATACTTTTGTCTAGTAATCTATATTAAATGTCGGAAAGGTGCAGTAAAGTTCCGTTTGAATTATTCGCCAGCTGTGTTGCAATCTTTTCTAAACTGTATCGTAGTTTCAGGTGTGTGCTCCTGGTTTCTATGCAGGTTGAGTTTTGATGAGGGGAAAGTGTGGAACAAATACAGTTTCACTTCATCTCCCCTGTTTGTGGACGGGGTCTTAGGCGAACCAGGCGAGGAGACGCTCATTATGACGTACGTATTGTGAATATTCAAGAGTAGACAAATGTATAGTTATTTTGTATATTTAAATACACACACATGCATGTATATATTTAAGAACAAATTGCTATTTATATTTATATATAATATAAATTATGTATAAATATATATATGCAGTTTGTACATTTCATAGATATATAAATGCATATGTGTGTATTTATATATAAAAAAATAATTATGCACAGAACACAGACAAATAGTATGTAAACACAAACTTATATTTTGGATGCGATTAATCGTTGCCCAGCACTGTAATTTAATTTAATTTAATTTAATTTAATTTAATTTAATTTAATTTAATTTAATTTAATTTAATTTAATTTAATTTAATTTAATTTAATTTAATTTAATTTAATTTAATTTAATTTAATTTAATTTAATTTAATTTAATTTAATTTAATTTAATACTATATTTGTTTTAGCAATAGCAAGTGAGTTTACATCTCACAATTGTAACATTACATTATTTTACTTAAGACTTTAAATCCCTCAATTTCTACTTTATTTTCTCATATTTGTGACAAATATTTCACAGTGTGATTTTATTTCATATTTTAAACTTTCTCAAAATGACATGTTTTACTTCCACAATGTGTACATATGAAATGCTTGATGATAAAAAATAAAGCAATGATAAATCAAGTGATATTTTTTAGACCTTCCAATAACAAATCACCAATTTGAAAAGAGAAATCATTAAAACCACCTGCCATTTCTAATTTCGCATCACAATCCTCTGAATGCAGCTCAACCTAAAATTATTATTCTTTCATGAAGTTTTTCCCTTGTAGGATATTCCTAGATACTTTCTGAGAGGTCCTAAAAGTGTCACACTGTTCTTGAGTGTCAGACTCTCTCAATGTGAGTTTCAGACTTTTTGTTGACAGTTTGACGGAGGTTTCCACTGATGTGGTTTGACTCGGATAGCATTGCTACGCGTTTCCTTTCCCGGTCCGCTCTATGGTTCTAATCATTAGAGTCTGGAAATGCCAGACATACAGTGGCTGAAGTTCTGCCTTTGTTTGCAGGATCTTCGGTCATGTCAGTCACCGCTCAGAATGGCAGCTGGTAAAGATAGACTTCAGGTCTATCTTTAACAGAAGATGCATAGAGTCTGACTATGTCTCGTGGGATTTACACGACCAGGTGAGAAATCATCCGTCATCTGGATATCCAATCTGAATATTTGGTTACATCCTTGTTTCACACATAGTTGTACAGTATATCAGGTTTACTATCTTTCTTAGACTGGTGGATTTTTTTAAGCACAAACCTTTTGTCAGAATTGCACTCACCTAAAGGATTATTATATTGAACCATATTAATACTGTTTGACCCCCTTTCGCCTTCAGAACTGCCTTAATTCGACGTGGCATTGATTCAACAAGGTGCTGAAAGCATTCTTTAGAAATGTTGGCCCATATTAATAGGATCGCATCTTGCAGTTGATGGAGATTTGTGGGATGCTCTTCCAGGGCACGAAGCTCCCGTTCCACCACATCCCAAAGATGCTCTATTGGGTTAAGATTTGGTGACTGTGAGGGCCATTTTAGTATAATGATCTCATTGTCATGTTCAACAAACCAATTTGAAATGATTCGAGCTTTGTGACATGGTGCATTATCCTGCTGGAATTAGCCATCAGAGGATGGGTACATGGTGGCCATAAAGGGATGGACATAATCAGAAACAATGCTCAGGTAGGCCGTGGCATTTAAACAATGCCCAATTGGCACTAAGGGGCCTAAAGTGTGCCAAGAAAACATCCCCACACCATTACACCACCACCACCAGCCTGCACAGTGGTAACAAGGCATGATGGATCCATGTTCTCATTCTGTTTACACCAAATTCTGACTCTACCATCTGAATGTCTCAACAGAAATCGAGACTCATCAGACCAGGCAACATTTTAACAGTCTTCAAATGTCCAATTTTGGTGATTTGCAAATTGTAGCCTCTTTTTCCTATTTGTAGTGAAGATGAGTGGTCGACGGTGGGGTCTTCTGCTGTTGTAGCCCATCCGCCTCAAGGTTGTGCATGTTGTGGCTTCACTAATGCTTTGCTGCATACCTCGGTTGTAACGAGTGGTTATTTCAGTCAAAGTTGCTCTTCTATCGGCTTGAATCAGTCGGCCCATTCTCCTCTGACCTCTAGCATCAACAAGGCATTTTCGCCCTCAGTACTGCCACATACTGGTTGTTTTTCCCTTTTCACACCATTCTTTGTAAACCCTAGAAATGGTTGTGTGTAAAAATCCCAGTAACTGAGCAGATTGTGAAATACTCAGACCGGCCCATCTGGCACTAACAACCATGCCACGCTCAAAATTGCTTAAATCACCTTTCTTTCCCATTCCGACATTCAGTTTGGAGTTCAAGAGATTGTCTTGACCAGGAACACACCCCTAAATGCATTGAAGCAACTTCCATGTGATTGGTTGATTAGATAATTGCATTAATGAGAAATTGAACAGGTGTTCCTAATAATCCTTTAGGTGAGTGTATAATTTAAAGCAAGATGACCAAATCACGCGACCTCTTCATGAATCTTCCCATCTTATTGTCATTAATGTCCTCAACTCACTTTCTATTCTGCATCTCAAGCCTTACATTTAAGGGAGCCTAAAGTTTTGATCCGATACCTTTCTGCTTTGTCATGTCTTTCCAGCGTAATAAACCCTCCGTTGAGTCCTAAAGATTTAGATTGAACTAAAGAGCGTGTCACAATGGGTTCTTGTAAACTGGTCCTGACATGCTTTCCCAGGGTTCGCTGGGAGAAGTCAGGCCAAAAGCGTCTTCTCATAGGAGAATAAAAGATGGAAGTTTATTAGTTGTTAGGACATGGCAGTAGACTGGCCTACTTTAACCTCTGAAGCCTTCTGGTGTTTTCTATTTCTGTTACAAACTTCTGTGCAAAGAAGCAGAAGTTGACAGAAGACTGAACAATGTCAAAAAACCAACTTTGGACATATACAGTAACATGCTGAGATGAGATGAAGACATTCATTGTCTGCACCGATGCAGTCGACCATCCTGTGCTGTTAGCATTGTTTGCGCATCTCTGCACTGTTTAGTTTGAGGAAAAAGAAGACGACGTGACGAGCCATGAACCGCGGATGTAAAACAAATGTTCATTCGAGTCATTTTGATGGAGAGTCCTTTTTTTTATTATTTTTTTTTTTTTAGGCTGGTCATTTTTGACTGGGAACTGGGAACTCCATAAGTGTGGCTTTGTTCCATTTTGAAAAAAAAAAAATAAAAGCATTTTAAAACAAACTCCTGGTTAAACAGTTTAATCTGCTTTCCATATTTTGTTGAATATTGACTAAATTATCCTGAAATAATGCTTTTTTCACTTACAAACTGAGGTGCATAAGCTAGGTTTTATATTTGTTTTTGGAAGAAAACAAGTTGAAAAAAAGATTGAATCTATATTTGGTGACAATATAGCATAACAAAGGATTTATTAGCTTTTTTTTATTGGCAACATCAAATGTGTAACAGGGTTTTCAAGGGTTAAATTTAACTAGCACAAATATGGAAGGTAATTAAAAATGAAAAATATATATTTTGTTCTCTATCACACAATTCGGACTTTAAAACTCGGAAACGTGAGTTTATATCTCACAATTCTAAGGAAAAAATAAGAATTGCAAAAAAACCCTCACAATTAGTTTATATCCCACAATTCTGAGGGGAAATATATATATTTTTTTTTCTCACAGATGCAAGTTTATGTCCAATAATTCAGACTTTTTTTTTCCTCAGAATTGCGAGTTTATATCTGACAATTCCGACTGTATAACTCTCACTCTCATTTGGGTGTTTATATCACAGTTTTGCAGAAGTCAGGATTGCGAAATCTTTCTCGCATTGTGAGTTTAGATCCTTCATTTCTGACTTTATTTCTCTCTGAATTTCTAGTTAAGATCTCACAATCGGGACTTTACAACCCGCAATGCCAAAGGATGTCTCTTAATTCTGAGAAAAAAAGTCAAATTTCACAAATGCACATATGTCTTTATACCATACCTCTGAAACCTTTCACAAAATGAACTGAGATATGAAAAATGGAACAATGAGTGGAATTCTTTATTTTTTTTCTCTCATCTTCTTTCCAGTCTCTCTTTTTTTCTAAATTCAGGCTTCATTGTTATGAATTATTCATGTGAGAACTAAAACAAAAACCTGAATGAGAACGCAATATGCCAGTTTTATTGTAGAAAATATGTGTGAGTATGTGTAGGCATGTCCTGTATATAAATGTACGCTATTAAAATATATGTTATTGTAGGGTGAACGCTGCCTCATGGGAGTCAAAAGAGTCTACCGAAAGCTGAAGTCCATAGCAAGGTGTGTTATGGGTAAAACCTACTCCGTCACGATGATTTCCCAGCCGTGTGACTGCACTGAGTCGGACTTTGAATGGTAAGCAAACAAATGTTTTTTTTTTCTTCTAAGATAAATACCAGCTAAATTATATTGAGCTGCTTTGCTGTCTATTGTCTAAGTCAGCTCCTTCTATGGGATCATAACTGTAATTGAACCTGACTGATTTGGAACACACTGCGCTTAATTGGGGTTAGTAAAATAATAATAATAATAGTAAAAAAATTATATTTTAATTCAACAAGGACACATTCAATTGATCAAATATGACATTAAACACATTTACAGAGATACAAAAGAGTTAAAATTCAAATAAATGATTGTTTGCTAGTTTGTTAGTTTTATTAATCAAATAACCCTGAAAACCCCTTTCCACAAAAAAAAAAAAAAAAAATCAATAATGATAATAAAATAAATGTTTATTATTTATAGTAAATCAGCATCTTAGAATGATTTCTGAAGAATATGATACTTCACTGAAGACATGTGACACCGAGGACTGGAGTATTTTAAAATGGATTAAAATAAAAAAGTTTTTAAACTGAAATTTTAAACTGTATTTTTTTTTTTTTTTTTTTTTTGTAAGCGAAGGAAGAGACTTTCAAAAACCTTTAAAAAAATATTACTGACCCAAAACTTTCAAATTTTAGAAGGATCTGAGACAAAGTAAAGTCCCTGTAGTCAATAATTGAATCCCTTAAAACTCATCTTTGATCACCAAAATGACATATTAAAAAGTTTTTTCCTTGGAAAAAAAAAGTCTTCATGCCTTAAAATATAGCTTGAATGTAACTCTACACCCTTGCCTCATTTAGTATATGTGTACCATGAATATGCAAATTAGCCCCACCTCCACTCACTCACACCAGCTCAGAGATCCACTTGTTGACCTGATTGGTTACAAGGTAGTTTGTGACACCAGAGATTTCAAACCGTGTCTTTGTTTCACTGCAGTTTTAAGGAGAAAATACTCGGCTATGGTGCCGACTCATGAATTTACACATGGTTTGTCTTAAAGCATATTAAAAATGCCACATAGACATAAACAACATTAAAAGATTGGTTTTCACCAGAGGGGGACTTTAAATTAATCATTCTGAGATCTCCATTAAGTCTCCGGAGCTATAAATGAAAAATGTAGACCGATTTAAATTTAGCATTGCAGCAGTGTTTTGCCAAGCCTCACGCAAGACAGAATAAAGGAATAGTTGTGGCTAGTCCTCATCAGATTAGTATTGCAGAAGAGAAGTGCTACAGGAAGTGGAAACTGGTCAAGCTGCGTAAAAACAGCGGTAGATGGAAATTGACGTTTCATTTTGAAAATATGTAGTCCCTCAGCGGTACTGTTCCATCTGTCACCACCACCCTTTCTTCTGTAGTATTTCACGCCTCACGCTTTGCAGCTTAAACCCTCCATTTGTATTCCTGACACTCCTCGTCGTCATGTAAATGTGGCCTCTCCCCTCATTTCCCCCTGAATTATCAAAGTTATTAATGTCGCTGTTCTGGAAAGTTCCAAATTTGCTGGCCCCTTGAGGCCACGTGGAACAAAGTGTGAAGTTGTTAATCAGGGAGTGAAACGCTGTGCGTTTACCATCACAAGCTGGCCGTAGCTGTGGAACTTGTTGTGGTAATTAGTGTAATTTGTTCTCTTGATTGGGGTGTTGAGTTTGCATTGTTGGACAAACAACTTTGGCTTTTGTTGTCTGACGGTATGGTCTAAAAATGTAGAAAATGTAGGTGTTAATTATTTTTGGATGGAAGAATTTTTCTTCTGCTGTCAAAGATTGTTATGCCGTTGAACTAAAACATATGTTCATTTTATCTCTAGATTAGTAGTTATTAGATGTTGACATGCATAACAGATGCTAGTGCTTGAACTCCTGGCAAAAAAACAAAAAACAAAAAAATGTATTCATTTGTCAAGAAAATGAATATATATATACAGTGTGTGTGTATATATATATATATATATATATATGAAGAGTTCCATTTGAAATTCTCTTCTAGAATGATGATTTTTATCCATCTTGTATATTTAAGTTCAGTTATTTCATTTAAATGATAATTAATCTTCATTGCCATGTAAGTGAAATAACTGAACTTAAATATAAAAGCTTGATAGAAATTATCATTCTAGAGGAAAATTTAAAATGGCACTTAGATTTTGCATCTGAACTCTTCATATATAATATAATATAATTAATATAATATAATGTAGGTACTAATTTAACATGTATACTAATAAAACTAATATTACATGTACTAATACAGCTAATATAACTAATATAATATAATATATGAATATATTAGGTTGTAATATAATAATATAACGTACTAATACAGCTACAGTAGTATAACGAAATTCCACATAATGATGAAACGTAATAATAGCTGGGTGATTATCATTCTGACCTCTTGTATTAAATTCAATTTTATTTCACATTATTAATGTACTATCTTTGAACATTTTTTTTTAAGTCTGTGAGTTATGAAAGACAAATGCTATGATGGCCTTCTCCAGTAATGATGACTGAGAGACCAGTGGGATTTTATCTTAGTGGTTCGAGATGGGTTTAGTGACTGAAAGGTTGTAGATTCAAGCCCTGCAATGAATTATCACAATTGAGTCCTGGTGATGCAAGCACTTGAACCTGGGATCCTTCATGTGATCTTACATTCCTAATTCTGCTTGTTGTTTGTAATAAAAGTGAGTTAAAATGACCTATTAGTAATTCGAAGTCAATGATCCTAGAGAGAATAAATGGGGAACCAATGTTCTTACCAAGTGTTGTTGTTGTTGTTGTTGTTTTTTTACAGTGATTATGGTTTCGAGAGAAGGACTGATGGGAAATGTACTCCAGCATTCTGGTTCTCCCCCTCCTCCATGTCTCGGACCTGCACCACAGAACACACGTTCCTCAACAGCACTGGGTGAGATCTTGGGAGACGCATGCATCTTACCATTTAAAGTAATTTACAACATGTTCCTGGATCAATAATGACTGGTTGATGGTAATGTTGTTCCAGGAATATGTCTAATTTGTTTTTATGTGAATTAATTTGTAATGCTTTTCTAATCAGACGTCACTTATAAAAAGTGGAGCAGAACATGAGCAATTAGGGGTTATTTATATTTGCTTAATTAGATAGTTAAGATATGTTCGGCATTAAACGAACACGGTAGTAATATTTTCTTCCCTATTGTTATGTAAATCTGAGTAAAACAGCTTCTTGAATGGGGAAAAAATCTAGGGCGGGACATGATTCTATTTGTCAGGTATTGATTGGATGGTTGTGGTTTGCTATTGGTCGATCTTATGCGGGTGACAGGACAGACAGGCGCTCTCGCGCCATTAAACACGTCATCAGAGGAGAGAAGATTACAAGGGCACTTGAATTTAAAATAAAATAATAATGCGCATTGCGCACAAAAAATTTCTTCTAAACACTCCAATATTCCATAAGAAAATAAAATTGTCCGTTTTGATCTTAATAGTTAATTTAATTAATAAAAAACTGCTCCTTTATATATATATATATATATATATATATATATATGCGTGTTTATATGTCTGTATATATATAATGTGTGTGCGTGTGTATATTTGATCATATATATATATATATATTAAGGCTGTGAAATGATGAATCACGATTAATCACATCCAAAAGAAAAGTTTGTGTTAACATAATATATGTGGGTGCACTGTGTATAATCAATATATATATATATATATATATGAAGAGTTCAGATGCAAAAGCCTCTAAATGCCATTTGAAATTTTCATCTTTAATGATGATTTTTATCAAACTTGTATATTTAAGTTCAGTAATTTCACTTAAATAACAATTAATAGGTAATTATCATTGCCATTTAAGTGAAATTACTGAACTTAAATATACAAGCTTGATAAAAATCATCATTAAAGAAGAAAATTTCAAATGGCATTTAGAGGCTTTTGCATCTGAACTCTTCATACACACACACACACACACACACACACACACACATGCTTGTATATATTTAAGGAATATTTTCATGTATATACTGTATATAGATTTATATTTAATTTATATTTTATATAAATATTTGATATACAAATAATATTTTTTTTCTTAAAATTGTACACAGTGCAGAGTGCATCCACATATATTATGTAAACACAGACTTTTATTTTGGATGCGATTAATATATATATATATATATATATATATATATATATATATTATAATATATTATTATTATAATATATATTATACATATATATTATATGTATGCATATAAGCTTTATTACTAGCTTTTTTAACAACTCATAATTATAAATTATTATTAAGGGCATATATATATATATATATATAGTTTTTGAAGTTTTTGATTCGCTAAGAAAGCTTGTGTGTGAGAGAGATTTTCAATAAAAAAATTCACCATCTGTATTCTCAAATGATTTTGATGTGTGAATCATTAGACATTTTGTGTGTTTTCACTGTCACACATAAGCACACTAATTTCAGTGCTAATCGTTTTGAGAATAGGTTTTAATGGGAATGCGTTTTATGCGAATGTGTGTGTGCAGGTACAGAAAGGTGGTGTCTAACAACTGCACCGGTGGGGTAATGGAGCAGTACACGGCTCGTAGGCAGCTGTGCCCTAGCCAGGCCCCTCGCGGCCTCCACTTAGTGACCAGCGAAGGGAAGCTAACAGCTACTCTGGCCAGCAACGTCACCTTACTTGTGTTCCTGGAGGAGGTACAGACAGATTCATTCTTCCCTGGACCGCTTTTCACTGACAAAATTATATATTTCTTTTGCTGAAATATTTCAAATAGCATCTAACTCCCACAGCGCAAAGAAAACACAGAGTGTTATGTCCTCTGCATTGAAATACAGTTTTCTATTTTAATATATTTTGGGATGCAAAGCTGAATTTTCAGCATCATTACTCTAGTCTTCAGTGTATCATGATCGTTCAGAAATCATTCTAATATGCTGATTTGCTGCTCAAGAAACATTTTGAAACATGTTTAAAACTGTCACGGCCCTGTTTAGGTTACATTTACACGACAACGATGTACTTGAAACCGAAATGTTTTTCCTTCGCATTTTCCGCATACAGATGACAACCCATTCACACAGATCCACGGAAATGATTAAAAAAGCTGTATTATCCATGCCTGGCCAGTAGTTGGCGATGTCACTTTGTAAAGAAAAAATACACTCATATAGGCTCAATTCCAATTCACCCCTTGGCCCTACCCCTCTGTTTTGCGCGTTCACGTCTAGGGTGTCCCGATTCTTGTTGAGATCGAGGGGTAGGGCGAAGGGGTGGGGCTACATAGCCCTCAAAACGGAGATTTAACAGAGGCACACTCCAAACAGAGGGCTACGAGAAACTTCACAGAATGAATCGCAAATCACCGACAAGATGCCTTCGCAAACAGTTAAACATTTAAATTTAGCGCCAGATGACACCACCATGCACTTAATTTACTCTTATAATAATACTATAGTCATTTAAATTAAGAAATGGAAAAATAAATGACCTTTTCAAATCAGAAAAGACATACATTTCGAGGAAGGGATGTTTTCCTCAAAGTTAAGAGCAGCTTCGCTGATTGTCAGTCGTTGTCATGGAGAAATCCTTTAAAAACTCTGTAACGGCAGAGCCATCGGCAACGATTGATGATGTATCGGGTTCATGAAGGATTGTTCTACGTCGTAGGGGAATATTTCAACCCCTTGGCCCTTGTAACTCTGTTTTAGGGGCCAAGGGGTTCACTCGAAAACAAGGGGTAGGGCCAAGGGGTGAATTGGGATTGAACCATAGACTGAACACGTAATATGCATGCGCATGACGTGACTATTTTCAAATTAAAAAAAAAAGTATCAACACTTTAATGTGGGTAAGTTTCATAAAAACATAAACATTTTGAAGAAAAAGCTGAGAAAACACACGTTTTTGTCAAAGACTACATCTGGATCGAGTTTAGAATGATGATCAAAACACAGATGGAGAAGATCCATCAACAGCCTAAGGCTGTGTGTCCACCAAAGCGTTTTTAGCCAGCTGAAAACGCTAGACGCTCTGCTGAAGACGCCGTGCTTTGGGCGCTTGAGAGCGTTTTGGCAGCGCAGCGTTTTTTCCGTTGCTATGATACAGAATATCCGCAGGAGTTGAATGTTGTGACAGTTGGTCGGTGTGGTATTAGTCCCGCCCCTCCTCCACTGTGATTGGACGGCTGGGTAAAAAGTGACAGTGATGAGCGCTGCGTTTTATCCAAAGTTAAACATTTTTCAACTCCCAGCGACCAGTAAAAAACACTGGGCGCTCGGCGCTTCAGCGTGAAAAAAACGCTCAGCGCCTCGGTACGCTCCCATTGAAAACAATTGAAAACATACGCCAGGCGCGTGGAAAAAACGCTTTGGTGGACACACGGCCTAAAGCTTTCACAGTCCTAGACCGACATTTCATACAGTAACATTTGGCAGTTTTGATTTGTATGCTTTTTACTATTGGTGATTCCGTTATTTTATAGATGCATATGATTACATATGCTATCGCTTGTTTTGATCGGGAGATTCAGTACTCTTTCAGAAGAATATGTGTATAACACGGAAAGCCGGAACTTTCTGTTAAATGCCCCCTTTTTTCAATCTTTCTGACACCAACCTTTTGAACGGTAGTGTGTTTACTCCAATTAAACAATCTAAACTGACTTGTGAAGTTATATTGAATCTACAGATAACCCCCAAAGAACAGAGATAACCCTCGTCCTCAGCATAAAGTAGGCATGTTTTATCTGTAAGATTTGAGAACTTCTTTGAGAGCGTTTTGCCTGCAAAAGAGCAACGTTTTCCCATGGTAGATCTCCGCTCTGGGCAGAGAAGACGCCCTCCAAAGCAGATGAACTGACAGTTGAATGAATCATACTCAGAGCTTTGGCAATGTCATAGTCAAGAACGCGTTTTGCTTCCTGCCTCAAAAAAAAAAAAAAAAAAAAAAAATCAGATATTACCGAAAATACTCTAAATAAAGAACATTTGTGAGAATCACCAGCTAGACCAGCCCGGCTGTTTTGTATTTATTTTTTTTTCAGTCAGACTCAATGTTTCATGTTATTGCCTTTTTCCTCAGGGTGATGGATCTAAAACCAGCATCACGGTGGATTTCGGTGATGGAAACGCCTTCACCTACTCCAACGTGAGCTCTATTGAAGATGGCATTAAACACATCTACAAGAACGTGGGAATCTACCGAGTGTCAGCCACGGCGGAAAACAGTCTGGGCTCTGAAACTGTGCTCCTCTTCCTACACATTACATGTAAGCCAAAACGTGGGAGAGCGAGTAACACTATGCCTAATACAGACAGCCGTATCGTATTCCACTTTTATATCCTTAATGTATTTGCAAGACCTACTGAGCACTCTGAACTCATATATGCTTTATTGACCAGAAAGATCTCATTTAGCTTTGGTCATATTGCACTCCACATTAAGCGATCTAGATTTCTAGCTCATAGTCTCTAACTGGTCCACCAGATTAAAATCATCCCTCTTAGTTACTGCCGAGAGACACTTTGGTGTACGTCGAAGGTCTTGAGGACGCAAAGTATCATATACAGGTCTGATGAACTTGACTTAGTGTAACTTTTACAATTAGCAGCTGTAAAACTGTAGGATTTAATTAGTATGAAAGATTTACTTTTACACAATGTACCAATTTTATACTGCAGATAAAATTATTTACAATATATTTTCGTGTAGGCTACAATGAGCACTTCTGAGGAAGATTTGGCAGTGTTTGTGGCATGTATTCTTAAAAAAGATATTCAAGAGTTTCAATCAAGGACGTTTTGGGGTTTTATTGCAACTATTTGGAATATTTGATTCTAATTCTCGTGATTCTCTATGACATAAAACATACACTGTGCATCCGAAATTGCATACTGTCTGAGTACTACATTTGAATTTGAATGAACATGGGTTGTACGAATACAATTCGGACGTACTCCACCCACCATGTTGTCACTAGCCACATTTCCATTGCCCTACAAATTGCGCAAATTGAAATCGCGAAATGAAAATACGCACAATGGAAACACGTCCATTTCGCAAAAACTCCCGTTTATCGCAAAAAAAAAAAAAAAAAAAAACGTTTTTACACTCGCATGAGGAGGTTTTTCGGGCAATTCGAAAAAGGAATGTTTCGCAAAACTGCAATGGAAACGGGTTTTGCGCATTTACAGTCAACTGACTGTAGACGCGGTGTGTTTTGGGTCCGTGTCCGCAAATAATAATAATAATTATCATCATTATTATAACATTTATTAGGCTACATATGTAGAAAACACTTTTATCCAAAAAAAAGGAACAAAGCAATTCGTCACATTTCATTCATAATACAGGTTGGACAATAATAATAGGGCTAAGATTATCACAAATAAACACAAGATTTTGACGCATGTCAAAGTGTGTGTGGAGTGTGGATTGGACGTCAGGGAGGCGCGGTCGCGAACACTTGTTTTTTTTTTTCCTATTAACAGTGGAAACAACTTAAAATACTCAATTTAACAACTTATGAACTAATGGTCATACAGAAAATAATAATACATTATTCGCAACTACTTTTATTTGCGTAATCTCACAAGAAAACGTTTTTGTTAACGTGCTTTCGTAAAATAAAATAAAACAATCAGGCGCTTTCATGGTCTCTGTGAACTGAAGCCCGAGAACTGAAACAATATATAGCCTTTGTAGACTAAAGCTTTAAATGTCCACTTTAAAACGATTTTTTTACATATAAGCATGTATATATTTAAGAAAAATGTGTTCTTAATATATCAAATATTTATAATTATATATACTATTAATTATGTATAAATAGATATAAAGTATTATTTTTTTTTAAATATATACATGCATGTGTGTTTATTTATATATACAAAAGAATTATACACAGCACACACATATATATTATGTAAACACAAACTTTTATTTTGGATGCAGTTAATCGCGATTAATCGTTGCTCAGCCCCTAATGACTGCTATTTGACTTGTAGTTATTATTAGAATGTCTAAGTTGCAAATAAATCCAAACAAAGTGTTACCAAATTAATTAATTATTACCACATTTTAGCTTGTTTAATATGGTTTGTTTAACAATAGTGCATATAAAATGCTTAAGTGAGTGTGAAGCTGTATTTTGCCTCTATATTATATAGTTAAGACCATTATTGAACTGCATTTATGCCTCTGAAAGGTTTGAAAAGTCATCAAAAAGCATAATTTGAGATGTACTTGCCCCTTAATGTTTTGAAGAAGAAGAAAAAGTGTGGTTGGTCATTTCACATGTTAGTCAAATGGCCTCCTCCTGTCTACGTGGGTGGTTCTTGGCTAGAATATGAATTAGACTTCATGCCAATTATCGAACAGACTACTCTATCCTGTTACGTAACAAAGTCTTCTACTAATGTTGGAAGATATTATTTTAGCACATTCTAAGAACAGATGGCCTGAGTTCTTGTATCTTTTATGTGTGTGTGTGGTTTCAGTCTGTGTTTGTGCTATAGGAAGCTCATCACAGAAATTATCTGAGCATTTTTATTGAAATTTCCAGCCTTTTTCTCATGTCCACCTACTCAGTGAACTTGCCACCCCCTGCTACATTCAGGCAGACAGATGCCTCCACACTGACATATTGATCAGGGAGACGAAACGCTTCCAATCTGTCAATCCTGTCGTGCCAGGCAAAGCAAATAGGGCCCTTGGTGCATGAGCTGAAATTCACACGCAGATGGCTCTGTGTCCCCAAGAGAACTATTTGTGAATGAATGAATATATGGTGGAATATTAAGAGGATGTGTAGTTTGTGTTGTAACTTTGTATTCTTTTGTCTTTTTTTTTTTTTTGTATTCATCTCAGTCAAGATAACTGTGTTGAAAAAACATTCCACCATAACTTGGCCACATTATATTAGAATACACTAGCCTAACCATTCAAAAGTTTGGGGTTGAAAATGTTTTTTTTTTTTTTTTTTTTTTTTTTTTTTTTTTTTTTTTTGAAAGAAGTCTCTTAGGCTTACCAAGAAGCCTGCATTTACTTGATCATATATATACAGTATATATATATATATATATATATATATATGAAGAGTTCAGATGCAAAAGCCTCTAAGTGCCATTTGAAATTTTCTTCTAGAATGATAATTTTTATCAAGCTTGTATATTTAACTTCAGTGATTTCACTTACATGGCAATGATAATTACCTATTAATTGTTATTTAAGTGAAATTACTGAACTTAAATATACAAGTTTGACAAAAATCATTATTAAAGAAGAAAATTTCAAATGGCATTTAGAGGCTTTTGCATCTGAACTCTTCATATATATATATATATATATATATATATATATATATATATATATATAGAACTTTTTTCCTGCCAGCATTTTGTTTTTTAAAGCAGTCAGCACCAGCGTATTTGACAATTTTCTCAAAAAATGTCATGGCCCCCAGAATATTTTGTTGTGTGAGTATCTGAATATGCAATATATCAAAAAAAAAAAAAAAAAAAAAAAAAAAAAACAGACCCTCTGCTTCCAAACAACAACAACAAAAGTTATATTCTAGCTGCCTTCATCCATGTATTTTCTTATCAGCTCTTGAATGTGGGTAAGTTTCATAAAGAAAGCAATATTTTGAGCAAAAATCTGAGAAAATGGCATTTATGTTAGTTGCACAGTCCTAGACCTCGTCATGGGTTGACATTTCATTCAGTAACATAAGGAAGTTTTGATTTATATGTTGTTTAATGTTGATGATCTCGTTATTTTATGTATGCATATGCTTACATATGATATCTCTTGTTTCTGCCTTTCGTTTTGATTCAGTAGATGAATTTCATCTTTCAGAAGATGTGTAATAGCGCCCCCTACCATAATAATAAAAACACGAAAGCCGGAAATTTCCGTCAATGGTGGGAATTGCGCAAGTCTATGAGTTTTTGCTGAACTACGCCCCCTATGGCGACAAGCGAAACTGCAGCCAGAGGTGTGCACACTCTGTTTATAACCAAAGGAGCATCAGCCGCACAAATCTTTTGTTACAGTCATAATATCTTCAGAGGTAATACAGTTATAAATCTGCAAGTCATTTTAAATATATGAAAGGAAAGGCATCTGAGTAAATTACACACTTACATGTGTGTGAGGGGATAACGGGATAGAAAATTTCGTTTTTTGTTTCCATCTATCTCCATGTTGAACTGTTTTATGTGCTTACTGTATCCACTCATGATTGTATTATTATAGAAACACGTTCATGAACAATATAAGTTATTACTTTGTGTAGGACCCGTTTGAGCCCTAGAGCAAACCGGAGATCTCTCCATTTGTTGAAAGCCTTCCCGTTGTTGACTCTCGTCTTATTCCCGACGCCTGGCACTAGACAAAAGTTTAATTCTACTATGTCTTGTCTTACGTGGAGTTTGCGTTGGGGTTTGGAATGAGCTCCAATCTGGTCTCTTTCAATCCATCTTCTACGTTTGTTGAAAGTTGACTACAGTTTTGTCGCTCGAGTTGTCTTCACTGATACGGAGAATGGCGGCGAATACACAAACCTGCCAGACATAACCAGGTGAGCGTGACGTCATGCCCAGTCTTAAATTCTGTCCCGAATCCCTCCTATTTATTTTACTGTACAGGATTATAGAGCCAATCGCAGTGATCAGAGAAGGGCTCATTCAGCACATCTGGCAATAATGTTTAAGCATGTATGGGTTAGAAAAACGGCTATTTTTAACATGAAATGTTGCGCAATGCACCTTTAAAAGAAATTTTATTTGGAGACCATCAAAATAAAGTATTAGCAGAGAGTCTACTAGTTGACAGTCGAAGTGGTGCTATAGAGTTTTGTCACTAAAACAACACAAACGGGTTCTCTCATCCGTCTCCAACACAGCGGGTTTGAATACGATGAAGTGAAGATTTGAGAACTAGCGAACACTATTTTACTCTCTGGCTTAACCGACCTCACTTTTATTTTTATTTCTCTCTTGGAGCAGGTCATCTGGAATCTGTTCATCTCTCCGCCCCTTTTGTCGCTGTGAAAAATAAAGAAGTCAATCTGACGGTGGTTCTCTGGCCTAGCCAAGTGGGAACAGTCACCTATATCTGGTGGTTTGGGAATAATTCAGAGGTAAATTCTCCACGTGTCACTCACTGGACACCTTGTGCATGACTCTGTGCGTGTGTTTGCCTCACCGGCTCGGCTGCCATGTAAATAAAGTTGGCATCTTCAATGAGACTACGCTGACGGGGCATCCTCTTGAGAGTCTCTTTCACGCTTTATTCACAGCCCGTGATCACGCTGGAGGGGAGTGTGGCGTTCACATTCTCTCAAGAGGGAATCAGTGTTGTCACTGTGCAGGTTTCCGCCGGGAATAACATCCTACAAGACAGGAAAACTGTTGCTGTCCATGGTGAGTTCGACTAAAAAGAGTAGTGTTTCTGTTTGTTGAAATAAAAACTAATACAAAAAAAATGTGTTTGGTAACTGAAATAATTATTAAATGTATATATAACAGCACCTCCACGTTAAGTCAACATAAAATCAAAATTATTTCAGAAATTCAATGGTGGATATTTTCAACCATGCCTGTCATGTAGAGAACCCATAACTAAACATATTTTACAATGCAATTAATTCTTGATGCATAAAAAGGAAAGAAAGAAATCAGCCCCACGCTGCATTTTTCTTATTGAAATGCGTCATGAAAAAGTGAAGTTGAAATGAAATGCATTCACAACCCATTTCAAGCACTAGATCACATGTGTTGAAAACAAAGTATGTCTCCAAAATGATTTGTGATTATAAGAACACCTTATAATTATAAAAATATAAGACTTTTTTTTTTGTTTTATTCCAATAACAGAATACTTCAGATCTCATCTTCTTGCCTTTTCATCCAATCTGGATGATCACAACCCTGATGTGTCCGAATGGAGGCTTGATGTGAGTCGAGTCATTAAAACCTCTATGGTGCAGGTGAGTTCAAACCATTTACCACAAAAAAAAAAAATCCGCCATTAAAGATTTCAATCTATAATACTTTATTGTATATTTAATATAATGCAGCATAAGCAAACAGCCCTGAAATTACCACCTAACAAATTAGTTTTACTGTACTTGAGTACATTTTTCATCTATCAGAGTATTTTTATATTTGACTTCACTACATTACAAAGCATAATATCATACTTTGTACCACTACATCCCATAAAAACATATTGTTCCTCGTTATTTCAAACGGAAGAAATCGCCACCCCCTCTGAGACGCAAGAGCGAAGTCCGATTTGTGAACGAGAGTTGATTCTTTCACGTGAATCATTTGAATTGGTTCGTAAAAAACATTGAACAGTTCATTCGCAGATTAGATCCAGTTACTTTTACTCAAGTAAAACTGAAATTATGTATTTAAATTAACTCAACCTAAAATGCAACTCAAATTAAAATGCTATTTGGCCAGTTTGAGTCTCAAAAGTCTCTCTCTTTTTTTTTTCTTTTTTTTTAAGGTAGACAATATTAACACTGTCCCTGTCAAATAAATAATAATAAAAAAAAATTAAATAATAAAAAAATATATAAATTCCAGATATAAAAAGTGCAAAAATATACTGTAAGTGTAGTCAGGATTTTTGCTGGGTTTTCATGCTCCACACTTTGCTTGTGAAACATCAGCTTCTAGATTCACCTTCACTGACAGGAAAAACACAACTATTCAAACATATGGCATGACAGACTGAAATGATCATCAGTGTTCTCCCTCACGTACCCCGTGGCATTTTCAAGAGGCTGTTATAAGTGAACATTGGGACTTTCTTTATGAATGTTTATGGAATATGACACTTGAGAATAACGGTTCTCATGTGAGCCATATGCATGTTCTGCTCCAATTGTTTATTGGTTATGTGTGTAATGAGTTTTGCTCAGGCCATATGAACAGGAACGTGGTGGACGTTGTGACCTTGCAATATGAACCTGGGAGGATTTTATATATTTATATCCTGAAACAGAAACAAAAATATTCATGTACTCTCATTTTGGTCCGAACCTAACTTAACTACAAGTTCTTGTTTTGTGTGTGTGTGATAAAAAGGAGACATACTGAATACTGAACTGATTTGTTTGCAATAATGAGAACAAATCATGTATAACTTCATGTATGAGGGAGTAAATTATGCTAAAATTAACATTTTTACATTAAACCCTTTAAATGGATTAAAGCTGTAATTGACCTTAATGATAAATAGTACACTAAAATAAATGGTAATATTATTAAAGGGATAGTTTGAAATAGATTTTTATGTTTTAGTTTACCTCAAGGGCACCCAAGATGTAGGTGTCTTTGTTTCCGCAGTAGTTTCAATTTTGATATTTTTAGGTCAAATCGTTCGTGTCTATCAGTCATATAATGGAGGTCTATGGTCACCACCTCAAAGTCCAAATTAAACATGATTTAATGACTCGTAAATGTAAGTACACATTGATGCCCTAAGACATGAAACGAGCAGTTTGTGTGAGAAAACGAACAGTATTTTTACCTCTTGTAACCATAGCCACGAAGCGCCCGAGCCCTCAGATCACTTGGACGTGGCTGTGGTTACAAGAGGTAAAAACGATATAAATACTGTTCGTTTTCTCACACAAACCGCTCGTTTCGTGTCTTAGCCGATCAGTGTGTACTTACATTTACGAGTCATTAAATCATGTTTAATTTGGACTTCTCTGTGCATGCTCTTTGAGGTGGTGACCATAGACCTCCATTATATGACTGACAGACAAGAACGGTTTGACCTAAAAATATCAAAATTGAAACTACTGTGGAAACAAAGACACCTACATCTTGGATGCCCTTGAGGTGAGCTAAAACATACCAAAAATGAATTTCAAATTGAACCTTTAAGTAAAAATTATTATTTTATGTCGTTATGTATTTGATTAGAAATGCAGTGAAAACAGTAATATTGTGCAATATTATTACAATTTAAAATAACTCTTTTCTATTTAAATACTTTTTGAATACAAACAC
>NW_024121100.1:6843314-6868314 GCF_016745375.1 Pimephales promelas | reverse complement strand
ACTTGCAACTTAAAGGAATAGTTTGCTCAAAAGAGGAATGTGATCACTGATGATGAACAATTCTAATATGACATTGGTTGTATGAGTTTTGTGTGAAAGGAGGGTGGGGAGCAAGCCAGACTGTGCACTGACAACAGCTCGTCTGCCTTATTTTCCCTTGTGTCTAGCGCCTCTAGTGGACACAAGCGAGAATCACAGCGGCTCAGCTATGCTCATGCTCCTCTCTGTGGTGGTGGTGGGTTTAGCAGTGTTCCTCATCTATAAATTCAAAAGGTATTGTTATCCATATTTAAAACCTCATTTTTAAATCATAATGTATGTTTGGTGTATCAATATGGTTAGCTTTTTAAATTAGTTAAATGTCTAGTGGAAAATAATTTAAATAAATGTGAAAATAACAAAGTTTGTGAAAGCTTGAAAGGCAAGTTATTTATAAAGTAGTAACTGCATTGATGCTATTTGCAGGATTTTAAAAGATAAAAGTATATTTTTAATGATGATGATATATTATATTTATTGATTTATCTTTATTTTTCAAACAGAAGTGTTATCAGCATTATGACAGCATTTAACAGCATATTTACTATAATGTTTGTACTAATATAATGTTTGGTCAGATTTTTTATATATATATATATTATACGGTAAAACTTTATTTTACAGTGTCCTTGTTACTGTAGTAACTATACATTTTGCATAATTACTAATCCTAAACCAACCCGTCCTAACCATGGTATTCTTTTTTAAAGACATGTTGTCTTATAAATATATATATATATATATATATATATATATATTTTCAAGATTTGTTATCACAACATTTTTGTCTTTTGTCAAATCAACTTAAATAATTTATTTAGTTGATATAACTTATTATTTTGAGTTTCTGATGATTAAATTAATCTCCTTCCAGTTCCAGTTCAATCAACTTAAAATTTTAAGGCAACCAGGTTGCTTACTTTTTAAGTTAAACCAACAATATTTTTTTACACTGTAAAAAAAAAAATATTGTTGGTTTAACTTAAAAAAATGAAGTAACCTGGTAATATTTTAAGTTCATTGAAATGGAAAAATTGAGTTAATACAATGAAGGAGATTGATTTAATCATCAGAAACTCAAAATATTATGTTATATGAACTGCATAAATTATTTAAGTTGATTTGACAAAAGAAAAAATGTGATTACAAATCATGAAAATATTTTTTTACAAGTTGCTGCCTTAAATTAAGTTCAATCAACTTGAATTTTTAAGTCATTTCAACTTAAATTACATCGAACTGACGTTAAAAAAGAATTTAATTTTGTATAATCAAAATAAGAAGCAATTTTCAACTTTTTTTAAGTTAAAGCAATGTAAAAACACATTGTCATAACTTATTGATCATATCATTTTTGACAGTGTATTATTATTATATTAATTATTATTAATCAGTACTTGAATGTATAATTACACTGTAACAGAGACACCTTAAAAATAAAATGTAACCTATTCTAATTATTATAATAATTCATCGTTTAAATTATTTTGTTCAATGCTACAAAAAAAAAAAAAAAGGCTGTTGTCTACAAAGTGAACACGAGGCAAATTGTTCTCATTCTCTCAGATCAACAAGTTTAGGCGTTGTTGCTCAATTTAGCAAATCACTGAGCGGATATGTCAAGTGGTGATTCACCGTTCCCCTGTTGCAGAACCTTCATTCTTTTGTCCTAACGCTCATAACGAATGAGAAATGTCAGTCAATGCACAGACATTATCAATATTTAGCCCTTTGAGTTTTTTAAGTTGACCTTTATGAAATGTTAAATGATTGCACCGTTTCCATCACCGGACTGAGAGAGAAAAGGGCACGAGAGGTCAGTAAGACAAGATCTGGAGACAGGAGAGGGAGATAACAGAAGTGCCAAAGATATTCCGATGCTTTAATATTTTTTTTGTATGCAACAAGCCGTCATTCAGTGACACCACAGCCACCGGTGACTTCCTGAAGGAACACGAGGAATGTGTTAATCAGTCCAAACTGCTCTTATACAGTACAGAAAGCTCTGAATACTGTAGATGTAAATGGGTTTACATGAGTGTGAGTAAATGGTATCATAATTTCCGTTTCATTGTGTGAACTGGTCCTTTAATGAGTGTGTTAGATCACATCTTAACGAGCTGTCCGTTTGTGTTGCATTTCCTTCTTGCTAAATCCCTCTCCAGTTGGATTTTGCACAATAAATTTGCTTTTAAATCCTCTAAGGCAATGGCAATACCCTGTTAAGGCTGTATTCTGGTTTTTGCTTACGAGACATTCTTCCCTCCATAACGATGCAGACCAAGTCGGATAAAATCACCTCTGTAAAGGGCGGTCTTGATTTAACAGCTCAGTTACAGCCCCTAAAGTGAGGCTTTTCACACAAAGGTCTTTTTTTTTTTCTTATGTGTCTTATTACACATTTTCCCTGAGGCTGAGCCCAGATTGCGTTTTGTAAATGCGGTATACTATAAACACATGCTTCCTGTGATTATCAAACAGAATAATGTGAACTGCAAAGCTGATAATGTCAGGGCCGTCGGAAGGTTTGGAAAAAGTCCAAAAGGGCACATTATGAATCTTTTCAGCTTGCCTCACGAATATTAATTAGGTCATGCTTGCCCAGTGAAAGATAAGCATCTGCTGGCCACAGTTGATCACCTGCTGAGGTTTAATTCGCCTACTTAAAAGTATGTACAGTACTGTTTTTGTGAAGAAAAAGACCCAAGCTTTGGGTCACAGGCCTACTACTTCGTCATAATTGTGTCACTGTTTAAACTGCCCTGTCAATCATTTTGTTACAGTTAAAATCCTCCACATTCAATTAAATTTAATGTCCTATCATATCAGAGAGACACGTAGTAGTACGTGGAACTACCAGTTGGGGGTCTTTTATGTCTAAAACTATCTATTTACCTTATATAACATCTTGCATCAAGGTTTGTTTGCCCGTGTCTCATTGTAAATCTTTCCTCAAGGAAGATCCCAGGCCTCCACATCTATGCAGCGATGCAGGACGAAAAAGAGCAAGAAATGATCCAGAGTCCAGTTTCTCCCACTGACAGCACACCCAGCTGCAGTTCTCAGAGAGAGCTGCTCACACCACTGGAACCTCTGGACACAGAGCCCAACACCCAGACCATCGGTGAGTGAGTACCTGCTGGATACCGTATCACATGCATCCCCTCTGATGCGTTTCCATTCATCACATGCCACTCAGATTCTCTCTTGTACTGAACTCATAGCTTGTATTCTTGAGAACAACAGATACCTAAGGGCCCTATCATACAGCCGGCGCAATGCGGCACCAGGTTTTTACTAGTTTCAGCCTGACGCAGTTATCATTTTTAAACAGCAAACGTTGTTTAAATGGTCTGCAAACGAGCTGTGTTCAGGCGCATTGTTGCTATTTTGAGGCAACTGAAACAGACTGTGCCACTGACCAACAAAAACCTGGTCTAAAGTCAATGGCGCAGTATTTTTTTTGTTATAGACCCCTTTTCAGTCGGTAAACATGGTGATTTTTTTTTTTGTGGGCGGAGCTTAGGTGGAGGCAGAACGATCCCTCTGGCCGCTTCACTAACGTATCGGCAGCTTGTTTTTTAACAATGACTGGAGAAAATCCGATTTTATCTTAATGTGTAAGGGCCGCGATTGTTATTTCCAAAAGTTATTTTTAATGGACGGAACCAGATTGGCCGACCCGTACACGCTCACTCAATGCATGGACGATCTGACTGGATTAACGTTACGTTACCTCGGTTGAGTGGCCTGAAAATGATCGCAAAGAGAAACTGAGGGCATATAAATCTTTAGATGCCTATATGGTCCTGTACAAGATTTGTGTGTACGATCCGCAGTTCTGCCGAACCAGCGACGGCAATGTAAAGAGTGTCATTATGGTGCGATTTTAATGTGAATATTTTCTAGAAATAAAAATTCCAGATACAGCGTATTCATTTTTCATCAATTCCTGCACCAAACAACACAACAAGATGACATTTAATAATAGTAACAATAATTTAAGCTCCTTATTATGTAGCCGAATCTGTGCTGTTTTGTATTGGCCGCCTCCAGTTTTCACTTTGTTTTGCCTCCAGCTAGCGCCGTGACGTAACTGTGACGTTAGTAACATGTGCCTATAGCAAGTTAGTAACATGTGCCTATAATCGGGTTCACAACACACCAGGGACGAACTAGCCAAATATTACAAATAAAAGGATTACAATGCAAAATATTAATATCGCGTACATCAAGATGGAATCCGGTGGATGGTGGAATGGTGGAATCCGGCTTGTCCCGTTGATGGTCTGCTTGCGCGCTTTAACCTTGCGCACGAGCAGATCCGTTTCCTAGCTAGAGAAGTTTTACATTTTCCGCTTGCAAATTCCGTCATGTAAATAGCGAATCTGCCATAGCGCGAGCGCAACTGGATTTTAAAATGAATGATGAGTCGCTGATTGGGTTATTGGACGTTACGTCCAAAACACACACATTACTCATTAAGAGAATAGGGACAACCCTTTTAGACTATGCTGCGGCAGCGCAGTCTCATCCCAAGACGTCATACAACTGACGCTTTTGACTATACGTCAACATCCGCCGTTTTAGGATACCCTTTATCGTCGTTAGATGACTCTATGTAATCCTAACCCTACCCCAGACCTTAGACTTAGCCACGTCATCTAACTGACGCTAAAGGTAAAGCGTCAGTTGGATGACGCCCCAGGATCATCATCTAACGACGTTAAAGAGTACCCTAAAACGGCAGATGTTGACATATCGTCAAAAGCGTCAGTTGTATGACGTTTTGGGATGAAACTGTGTTAGCTGCGGGGTGCACCGACCATTTTTCTTGTCGTTAAAGAGTAACTAAACACTTAACCAACTTTTTTTTAGTTAATCATCTGTAAGAATGGATCTTTATTAATACCAGTCATTGATTCGAGTAACTTTTTTGACATTTGTTTATAAAGTGTTCTAGTTCTACAATATATGGTGTAAAAACGTCTTAGTGCTGCCCTCTTCAGGTTGAACGGTGGCTACTGCAGTTGAATTTTCATATTGGATGTTCTGCACTTCGTGACGTACACAGGTTTCAGCTCACCACGCGAGCTACGACCTTGGCAGTATAAAAACCATCTTGTGTCGTCAAAACCACTGTAGGGAGTCAGGAATTGAATTGTGAGTATTGAAAACGATCAGGATAGAGTGTTTTAGCATCTATTTCATCCCCTCTGTCTCCGCTGGTGTCTGCCCATTTTTTCAGCATTTTCAAATATTGCTAGTGGGTGGAGTCAGGCTCTGACCAGGGGTTTAGTTACCCTTTAAACCAGCAAAAGGGGATTCGGACACGTCCTAAGTGCGTTTTCGCCGTGTGCTTTAGACCATGCACTTAGATCAGGGATGGGCAACTTCAGTCCTGGAGGGCCACTGTCCAACAGAGTTTAGCTTTAACAATAATCAAACACACCTGAATGAGCTAAATCAAGGTCTTTAGGATTACTAGAAAGTTACAGGCTGGTGATTTTTTTTTTTTTTAGTTACTAAACTCTGTAGGACAGTGGCCCCTCCAGGACCGACATTGCCCAACCCTGGCTTAGATCCTTAAAGTAGGGCCCTTTACCTGTCACTCAGCTCAGTCTGCTTGTGTTAGGTAACTTCTTGTAAATGGCCTCACCAGATTTGTTGGAAAGGGTGGTCTTGTTGATTGCAGGCGTAAACATTGGTTGCTTGACATATGGTCCCTTGGTGATGCCTATAATAAATCAACAAAACAGCAAATGTCATGATGCATTTCAGCTTTCTAGGCTGCGAAGGATGTGAAGGTTGCCACTGTCAAATGACATTCTGTTGTTCGTTTCCCAGAATGCATCAAACCTCATCCACGCGTCAAATTCTCATCAGATCTTCCTACGTACATCGACGTTTGAACTCTAGACTCCGCCACGTCAAGGACTTTGGTCACGCGGACACAAAGGTTTCAAGCTTTATTCAGTACTTGTGCATGTTGGACATTAACTTTACTGTGCTCTGTGAATACTAGAACAAACTTTGTACAGCTTTTTTATATGTCTGTGTATTCAATAAATCATTTTTAATGCTGTTCATTTGTAAAGACGCCAGTGTGTATAAAGTTGGAGGGAAAGGCCAGCATGAGGGGTGGAAAATCGATTCTTGGTTAACTGTCCGTTTATTTTTTATTGTTACCAGTGGCAGTACAGTATTCATGAGAGTAAAACATGGATGTGTGACATTTTGGAAGTGTTTTAATAATAAACTGTACATTTATTAATGATTATTGTAAAACGAAACATTTCCTGGGTTTCATTTTGTAAAGCTATATTTAGCGCATCTGTACTTTACTTGTAACACAATAATATAGGTTTTATTATTTGACTCAGTTTTTTTTTTTTTTTTTTTTTTGCTTCTCTGCAATTTTAAAGTATTTTTCTCATAGTAAAATCAATTCTGTATTTCTAGGTAGAAATAACTGTTCGTTTACAGATACATTTTGTGTAAACGTCCATAAGACTTTGAGATACATGAGATATTTTGATTCATCATGGCAATTTCATACGTAAACAATTTTGTATGAAATAATTTGTGCACTCACAGGGGTTACATGATTTATGTTTTGATTTTGCTTCTTTTTGCATTTAAATTCAGTCATGTCATACCAAAAGCTGACGGATATGAATGTATGAATGTGTAAGTGCGTATTTAAATATTTAAGACTTTTTTCTTTTACTTTGCTCTCTTTATTTTTTAACAGTATAAAATCACAGGGAAGCGATGAGAAGATACTTTAACTAATAAATTGACTAGTACTATTCAGAAATCACTCAATGCCAAAATAATGTCACGTACACCAGGCATTGCATTTTATGACAGATTATTTTATTTTACCTTGTATAGTTTGAAAATTGAAGACAGTTGGTATATGACTAATTTGACTATTTAAATAGAACATTTTAATAAAAAAAAAATTCTATCAAAATACAGTTTGCATGGACCTGGGGCAACTATAAAATGACATAGAATTACATGATTATTTGCATTTTATTATTTATTTGTATTATTATTAATATTTACATGTAGCATCATAACTCATGAGCCAATGCATGTCCTCCTGTTTGTTATAATGGTGCTGTTACACACATGGCAGAGATCATGCTCCTCACATTATCTTTATGCTATCAACTGTCCACTATAGCATTTTTATGTATGGGATGCTTCCCATTTCTTCTCTTCTTTCAATATTTGAATATCAAGGTTATATTACAGCTATTGCCGTTTTTTCTATTATCATACATCAACGAATGTTATCTGTTATCATCTTTATTACACAAATGGAGACAGCATGTTTAAAAGGGAATTTTTAATGGATTATTTTATTTCAATTGTCCTTGCCCGTCACCTTTTGTACACTACCTATAAATATCGTGTCATAGCACTAGAGGATATTCATACCGAGACAATTCACTATGGACTTGATACAATCACAGTACAGATTATATTTTCATAATATCATGAGCGCTGCAGTCTGGCGCTGTCTTTGGCATATGAGACGACGGACGGCAAGACTCAAGTTATGAGTCGAAATTGTCAATCAAATGAGTGCAGGGCATTGTGGGTTGGGGGAGGGGCTATAAAATGAGCAATAGCAATATAGTTAAATTGTTTCTGCTAAAAGACACACAAAAAAATTGACTAAATCAATATCTGAAGATCCAGAGTTAAAAAAAAAAACGACCTGATGGCTGCAGAGAAATACATTTTAATTCATTATTAAACTGAGTTGTACATTTAGATTGAAGACAGAGATTATATAACTGTTGTTAAACCACTGGCTACAAAACAAGACACTTTATGAGCTTTGAATGGACAGACTGTGGCAGCCAGGAAAAATCCAGCGCTGCCACTTTACTCTTAAGAGTGAGGAAGATTATTTTTGTAGAAGACGAGTTTTATTACTGTAAAGATTTTATATATCTATATATATTAATATATATATAAAAAAATGTAGGTGTCATGTTTTTTTTTGTTTTGTTTTTATATATACATATACATATATACAGTATCTCTTTCTTTGACCTCAACTCTGTGCAGTGTTGAATTGTTTCTGTTTGGTGCAATCGTATTTATTAAATGAAATCAGTCCCTGTAATTGTGTTTTGATTTTCTTACAGTATTTGTAAAAACATTATGTAATTTGCTGAAGTAACCTTTAAATCATAGATAATAAAGTACCGATCAGTCAAATGGTCTATGTTTTTATTTGAAGCTATATAACCATGTACACTCTGTAAGAATTTGCATTGATTTTAAAAGTAGTCTAACGCTCACCAAGGCTGCATTTATTTGGTCAAAATACAGTAATACTGTGAAATATTCTATGTGGATATACTTTAAAATGAAATTTATTCCTGTGAATTTTCATCATCATCACTCAGTGTCACGTGATCCTTCAGAAATCATTCTGATTTGATTTGCTGCTCAACAAAAAATTCTTATCATTATCAGTAATGAGAACAGTTGTGCTGCTTAATACATTAGTGTAAACTGTCATATTTTTTGATTCTCTGATGAAAAGAAAGCATTGATTTGAAATTGACATTTTTTAGAGATGTCCTTGAGATATTTTGAGATATCCCGACATTTGTGCTTTTTTCAGTTGCTTATAAACATATTAATGGCACAGGTGAAATTACACTATATTTAGCAGTAACAGGGCTACCATAATATGTGAGCAACATGTACATGTGTGTGTTTTTGACAGAATATTGTTTATGCGTGGTTATTGAAGAAAAAAAAATGAAAGTTTCTGAAATAAGTCCACAAAACACATACGAGATATGCGTCCACAATACTTTTGACTAATGGATGTTGTGGCCTAGATTTTTTTTTATTATTTTTTTTCTCTCTTCTCACAGTGATCTGAAAATCATCCTTCTAATCGTTCACATAAAACTGTGAATTAGGTTATATTGTGAAAATCAAAATATATATGAAATTCAAAAACCCATTTTTAGTCATACCTGGAAACAAATCCTGGTCAAATAGGTTATATGGGCCATAGTGGAGAATTGGTTCAAAGTTATAGTTGGAAACATCTTGAAAAGAAAATTATTTTTCCAAATAAAGTATTATTTTTAAATTAGGCCAATACATTTTATTAAAGTTTAGGATTCATTATTTTGCTTGCATTGTAAAACAGTTGATTAGTTTATTTTTGACAAAACATACTATATATTTAACATACTGTATGAGCAGAAACTGTCTAACTAAAGCTTATTTGATGTCTATTTTAAAGTAAAAACTTTATAATCTATTTTGTCTGTGTACAGTATCTCTCAGCATGCTGGTTAAAATGATTTCTGCCCCCTTCTAGAGAAAAGAATGCGAGAAGTGAGCAGCCGTAAGCGAAATACGGTTTTGCGACAGCGCAGCTAGAGAGAGAGTTAACTGGAAGGCACATGAGACTGCAGATTAAGGAGCAATCAATGTAACCAGAGCTCTACTGACATCTCAAGGTAACTTTCAACGGCGCCCAGGGAACTGTATGAGTGTGTTTGTGCGTGTTCCTGTTATGTAATTGCAGCCAAGGGCACAACTAATTCAAGCCTAATGATTCATTTCGAATTTCTTCATAAAAATGATGCCCTCACGACAAAGCATTAGGCGGTCAACGCACCTCTTGTGTACAAATACAAGTTTATCAGAGGCCTGTCTCCTCCAGGATAATAACCAGCTCAATCCACTCCCTGTGGGTTCGTACTGTAGTTACTCCAAGGACATTAGACTCAATCTTCCTCTGGTGATTCGTGTGCCTACAGCGAACAGTGTCCACCGCTGGCATCTCTGCTCACAGCCCTTCGACTCACCACGTTTAATTACCTTTGGAAAGAAAGACCAGCGGGAGAGAGAAAGAAACACACACACACAAACCAAAGGGGAAACTTAGTAATTCGTTTCATATGCCTACATAGGCCTGTTAAAATCCAAACTAATTACAAACTATGTAAAAGGAGCTCTTTCATTGATAGGCAATGTAACATTGTAAAGTGCCAATCATCCGCAGGTGTTTTATGTCAAATTGCATTTGGTTTCATAGGACAGTATGAATGTGCTTCTCTATAAAATGTAATTCTATCAAGCTGCCTGGGTTTCCCAATAACATTGCAAATTATGCTTTTAATATCACTGGTAAATAGCTGGGTTTCAGTCACGTGATTATGATGACGGTCGGAATTCAGATGGAGAGCAGGGTTAGTTCACTTTGAAAAACATTTTTGGTATGTTTTAGCTTACCTCAAGGGCATCCAAGATGTAGTTGTCTTTGTTTCCACGGTGTTTTCAATTTTGATATTTTTCGGTCAAACCGCTGTTGTCTATCAGTCATATAATGGATGTTTAGGAGGTCCTCCCTCAGTTCACCTCAAAGAGCATGCACAGAGAAGTCAAAATTAAACATGATTTAATGACTCGTAAATGTAAGTACACATTGATGGCCTAAGACACGAAACGAGCAGTTTGTGTGACAAAACGAACAGTATTTATATCGTTTTTACCTTGTGTAACCACAGCCATGTCCAACTGATCTGACGGCACGGGTGCTTCGGTCTGCGCATGCGCCGGAAGTGATCGCTTGCGCGGCTATACGTCACTCATTGTTAACACAGAAATTTCGGAAGTTTTACCTTTCACTAAACATATTTAGATATACCGAAATCGTCTTCCATTGTGATTTCCTGTATATCTAAATATTTTTAGTGAAAGGTAAAACTTCCGAATTTTGTTGTTATTCGTCATAAAGAGGAGCTATTGTTATTTACTGAATTGAAACATTTTCCTGCCCTCGACGCGGTAGATATCAGCAACTAAGTGACTCTTACAGACATACTTTGACTTTACAACGTTCGGAAACATTACACGTTACACAAACAGTCACTTAAGTTGTATTAACTCACCTTTGACGAAGTGATCACTAACGTTACACACACGGCCATTTTCCCATTCGCAGACATAGGACGGTTTGCAAGCCGTTTTTCCAGAGTTTTTCGGTCAATTTCTTCCATTTTCCCGCCTTTTGGTACACGATAAAAACTCCTTGTGGTTTGATCGATTCAAGTAACCAAATGACCCAAAACCCAGCCATTTTGAGTTCACTTCCTGCCCTCCGTTTGTATTTCGCGCCATCCATGGCAACGCAGTGGCGTGATGTCATATGAAAACAAGCTATTTGACCATTTGAATGCATCCTTGCTGAATAAAACTATTAAATGCAATTAAATTAAATAAGCCGCCCTTGGTGATACTTTCAAAAACCTGAAAAAATGTATTATTAATAATATAAATTAACTCATTATTCCACAATTTCGGGGAGTTATATGTGCGAGTTAAGTCAAGACAGAGAGAAAGACAGCATCAATACTTATCCAGCCATTCACTTCATTAACTTCCCATCTCTCCCTGGGGACAGATTGCATTCTCTAGAGGTTAACGCAGGCCAGCAAAGAGAAAGTCACTCTCTTCTCCAGACTGATTTGCATGGTCTGTTGATAATTGGCATTCAGGAAAGCTGTATTTGATTAGGAGGTCCAGGGGTACGCTTCACTTCTGGAGACTCGATCACACACTCTCCTTGTTCTTACGCCCACTGGCAAGGCGACGGTGATCATTTCATGAGCATATTCCCTTCATCAATGATTAATCTGTGTTACTTATGCAGCAGAACAGAGCAAAAAGTTTATTTTAATGAGAAGGAAAGAGCTGAACTAAATGCAGAGGCCTTAAAGGAGGCAGAAGGAAATGAAAACAGACTGCAAACGCACCCTTGTGGGACACCCTCCTTTTTCCGAAGCAAAATGGATTATATATTTCTAATGAATGTACACTGAACCTTATGTTTGGCCTGATTGATTACCATGCTCAGTAGAACCGCAAAATAAGCAAACACCAAATGATGCATACTTACTGTAGGTAAACGGCTGATTACTCATTAATTTGCTTGTGCAGTTTTTAATAAAACCCAGAGCTGGAGAACTGAATCGTTTCTATGCAACCTGTAAAATTCTCATGTATTGATCAAACTGGTTCTTTGTATTTGCACAATGAAACACAAACTGTGGCAGAAAGGGTTATTAAAACCACGCTCCAGTGGAGTGTAATCAGCATACACTTCGCTGACATCATGATTGCAGTAATTAACTCCACCCTTTAAATATTTGCCTATTTTATCAGTAGCATACTAGAAGAAACCTGTAGGATGAACGTTAAATCATATTCAAAACCCATTTTATTTAAGTAATGCTTCGAAGTTAAAAGGGGTGTTCGATGAGAAAAATGGACGGGGCTTGATGTTATCCATTGGGAATTGATTGGATTGTGAAACTCAGCACTCCATATCAGAATAATGTGCAGAGAAAGCTGGACGTTATCTCTATATGAAGTGGTTGGATGGGCAGGGAGTTTAGTGACATCAGCTGAACACGACCAGAAGTGGACATTTGATGGAAGATTAAACATAAACTTTTTTTTTTTTTTTTTTTTTTTTTTTTTTAAATAAATCATGCTTGGTAAGACCAGAAATGTTTTGTAGCCCTCAATCGGGTCATGGGGTCTATACGACCCCAATCGACTTTTACTTAATAAAAAAAAAAAAGGTTCCCTTCATCTCAGTGGAATAAGATTTTGACTTTTCATACATTTTCATACACATATATTCATACACACACATAAAAACTGGGCTTGATTCGGTTGTTCTGAAGGTATATATATTTTCCTAAATATATTTTCTTCATGTGTCAAAAAAAAAAAAAAAAAAAAAAAAAAAATATATATATATATATATATATATATACACACACACACACACACACTGTATATATGTTTTCATATGCAAACTAATGGTGTAGCTGATGAATTGTGAGGTATATGGATACAAAAGTACTTTATATCGCCAAAAACACCGCATTGATTAATAGATGAGAAGTTTATATATATATATATATATATATATATATATATATATTATTTGTATGATTAAACTTTTTTTTTTAATTAATCGATTGTTGGGGTCGTATAGACCCCGAAGCCCAGAAGTGTAAGACCATTTAAGTTAAAAAGTTTATGAACAACAACAAAAAAGTTCAAAATCAACCTTTTTTGGTTTCTTAACAAATGGTTAGTTTCGAGAGCCACTTTACAGCACATTTACGATTACTAAACACATCAGAACAGCATCAAAAGAAAATATGTAATTTAGTCTAGCTTTCCAAGTGGATAGCCTACCCCAGGCTTTACATTTATATTTATAAGAAAAGAAAGATTTATTTTAATGAATGACACTGGCTATACCTGCATTACAGTATAAGCACAGCACTCTTAATGAAATAAAAGCTCATAAACCCTTTGCCACTGTCATCCTCATTAGATTGTTTATTTTGCGAAGTTACATTTTTTGAGGGAATAACACACCATTTAGAAAAGTATAAATGACTTTACGCCTTACGATGACTTAGCTATAATCAACGCCATTTATCACAGCCGTGTGAATGTAAACACTCGCACCAGATTATGTTATTCATTTTGCTCAGTGAGGACATTGGAGAATGATTTATTTAATAATTGCATCATAAGACCATAATTCGTACTTATCCAAAATATCAGGGGATGGATTATACGGAGTAGTTGCATAATGCATTCCACTTGAAACAGCTGTGATTGCATTATGTCCCGAAATATGATGTATGATAGTTTGCTGAAACTTACCTTAACTTTCTTCCCCATGCATCAGTTGCAGTACCAAGTGTTCTCCACAGGGGGAGATGCAGGACCACCTGCACATGTTCATCTTTCACAAAACTGACTGTTGGAGAAAGAAAAAAAAAAGTGGTAAGTGGTGGGCATTGGTTTTGTCGTTCTCCCCCAGCCTGTCTTACAGATATGTCTCCCTTCGTTTAAATAACAATTACTGTCAAATCATACATCAGTTGCTTCCCTTAACCTGCTGAAAATACATGAGGACAGAAATATCTATAAGGCCAAGAGACAAGAGACAGTATATGCAGGCGAACCACAAACAACTCTTAAGGTGACATTGTAATCATAACCTATAGGTGAAGTGACAAAAAAAAGAGGGAGTTCTTCTCCTTCTGCAGTTTGAGAAGTTTTGTACCTCTAACTCTTCATTCTGACACAGCGTGAGGAAAAAGGTGCTGTCCTAGTCTTTAATTGGCAGAATGGTGCCATTTCTGACATCAGCCATAAAATGGATGTTAACGGAGCAATTTTTTTCAATGTTAAAATACTTCCTCCTGTTCCAGCTTAACATGCACAGACAACTGTAAGTAGTTCAGAGGTGGCATTTCTCCAAAAGAATATTTTTGTGGTGCTATCAAAACATTTCTGTTCGTTCCCAACCGGCTGTCACAGCAACATATGCTTAAACTGAAGCATGAGTTTGGGATAGAGGTATATGTTTGTCCAACAGAAGGTGGGCAAACGTGTGTTAATGCATGACATTAATCAAATGTGTCAGTAAAGACAAAAATGAAAGGGGTGATGAACTGAGAATTCAAATTTTCCTTGAGCTTTTGACATCTAAGAGGTCATATCCTTTAAGTTTCAGAACTGAAAACGTCCTTGTTAGTCCAATAAAAGCTTTTATTGACACCAGGCTCAGCAGACCACTTGTTTTTCAAAGTGGGGAACTATGACGTCAAAGAGGATAAAACACCACCCCCGCAGAAGAAGATCAACGCCTACTTCAACACGGCCCACTGATTCGCACATTACACGCATAGCCAAAGAACATAGATGCCTACCTCGTGATGACAAACCGGATTGAGTCATTTTACAACATTGGACGTTTTTATAACAATTTCCCCCAAGTGCATCGACAGGTGAGTCGAAACTCATTATAATATGCAAAACTGTTATCCACTCACAGCAGTGGGCGTTTACTTCCAAGTCTTCAGTGCGAGACGCCCATAAAAACCGAGCGTTTTTCAGCTAGGCTCAAAACTAGGTTGGAAAATAGCCTATTACTTATTCATTTTAATGTTTTTGAATGGAAAAACCAAGCGAACGTCATAAGTTGACCTCAGACAACAATATAATAAAATTAAAAAAGCCAGTTCATGACTGCTTTAATGTTAAAAAAATTTTCTCAAAGGAATCCTAAAAAGAAACAGTTTGAAATAACACTACTGTTCAATAAACTTTTGAACGGTAGTGAAATGCAGTTTTTCTCAGTCGCTTTGGTACATTTCTCAGATCAGAATTGAAATTCTCAAAACTACCTGTTCAATCTTCACTTCGTGTCACTTGTGCACATCAAAAACACAGTTTCTCATTTCTTTGAACAAGTTACAAATGCTTTGGTACGTCCATGCAAATGATTATGTGCAATTCTCTGCTGTTTCCTATGTCATGCTGATCAAAATGTATGAATAGTCTCACCCTCAGAACATTTAGCCATTAGTTCATAGCATACATCTTTACATGCAAAATGGTTGAGAAAATATGTCAAGCATATTTATATACATTTCCATTAGACTTTTTTTTTTTCTAAATCTGTCCTGTTCACATTTCTACTTTTTTTCTCTTTGTTCTATGCAGTGCTGTCTTCTCCTTTCTTTAAATTAAGCTTATGATAAAATACAGAACATTTACAAAAATGCACGATTGCCATCCAAAGAAGCCAGGATGTAAACAGAATTTTATTTAAAACAGAAATCTCTAGTGATGCAGTGCCATGGATTTGCATTTTGCAAATAGCAAATTGAGTTCAGCACAGATTTTTGGGGTGTGTTTCCTCCATTATCTAATTTGCATAATTTCTTTAGTAAATTGGGTGCTAAAATAGACAGCATGTTCCCAAACAAGCCTTTGTTCCTGGTGCATTCTCCCTTACGATTTACAACAACAGTTCATAAAGCTGCATGCTATGTGTGGAAGGATGATGAGAAGATGGTGTGTAGGGAAAAAAATAATACTTCCAAATCTAATCTGGGCTTCGCCTTAAGGCATATGAGAGACTGGGGAAAGATTCTGGGATTCTAAAAATGAACTTTCTTGGCCTGAGTGGTAAGCGCTATGTTTAGTGCAAACTGAAAGGAGCACATCACCCTGAGAATATAATCCTCCTAACAGTGAAGTATGCTGGAGGAAGCATCACTCTTTATGGGGAAAACTCATAAAGGTAGAAGGAAAAATGGATGGAGCTAACTCCAGAAATATCTCATAGGATAAAGTGCTGCAATCAGCAAGAACGCTGGCACTTTAAAGACACTTCATCTTCCCACAGCACCTGAAACATACAGTAAAAGCCACAATGGAGTGACTTTAAAGCAAAAAAAAAAAAGGTTAATCGTCTCTAGTGGCCCTGCCAGAATCCAGACATCGGTTTTATTGAGCATCGCTGGAACGATTTAAAGATTGCGGTTCACGATCGATCTCCATCCGACCTATGTAACCTGAGGAATTCTGAAGAAGAATGGGAAGAGTGACATATTTCACTGCCAAGATGTGTGACACTCAGACTGTTGTGGAGAAATGCCATCTCTTTCTTGGAAATGACGCTCAAGAGGCAGTGTTTCAGAAGTCAAAATAAGACTTTATTGAACAAAGTAACAACGCCGAGATGCCACAGGACATCTGAATTTGTCTCTGGCCAGGGTGCCATTGTAGTTCATTGTGTAGTTCTCTTATCTGTTATTTCACAATTGCCAAGTGACTTCATTCTCTGGTAAGATTTACCCCTCCTGTTTCCCACCATTAAGTTTTACTTCAACTGTCTCTCTATTTGTGGAACCTGCCAATTGATGGTCAACCCTTTCTCAGAGGCAAGATGTAACATTTTACAAGGATAATCAATTCTTTCCCAGAGCCTTCAAGTGAAATAATGGTCTTATTCTTTGACAGTCACTTGTTTACTGAAGAAACTCAAAAACTGGAGACACAAGACTTTCTCAGACGCATCTGACCTTTGTAATAATTATTTCTCATGGTCACGTACTGTAGGCTATAGGACCTTCAAAACACGTTTGGCTTTTATAGTATTCAACCTAGTTCAGACATCTATGATAATCTCATACACACTCTTAAAGGTTTTTCATTGAACTTTGTTTGCCAATTTGATCATCCTTGAAACACAAAATGTTCTTTATATTGGGGAAAAAAGGTAGGATATATAAAAAAAGTTGCACACTCTAATATTTTGTTGGACCACCTTTAATTTTGAATACAGCATGTATTCGCCATGGCATTGTTTTGATCGTCTTTTGCAATGTCTCAAGTTTTATTTCAGTCCTGAGATTTAATAATTTTTCGAGATCTTGTGTTGATGATGGGAGAGGCAAACTACAACGTAAAGTCTTCTCCAGCACATCTCAAAGATCCTCAACGGGGTTAAGTCTCATGGCCCTCTATCAGAATCCAGAGTTTTGAGAGGATTGGAGAAACGTAATTTTTCGCCCGGAAAAAAAACGAAAGGGGTACCACTGTCATTTTTTTTTTCGGGTCAAATTTTTGAGTTTCGATATCTCAGCTCTGGAAGGGTCTAGAGCTTCAACTTTTGCAGTCAGGTTTAAGCCTCATGGCCCTCTATCAGAATCCAGAGTTTTGGGAAGATTGGAGAAACTTAATTTTTTGCCTGAAAAAAAACGAAAGGGGTACCACTGTCGTTTTTTTTTTTTCGGGCCGAATTTTTGAGTTTCGATATCTCAGCTCTGGCAGGGGCTAGAGCCTCCATTTTTGCACTCAGGTCTAAGTCTCATGGCCCTCTATCAGAATCCAGAGTTTTGGGAAGATTGGAGAAACTTAATTTTTCACCCGAAAAAAAAAAACTTAAGGGCTCTCTAAGTCTCTCTAAGTCTCAACACTGTCGTTTTTTTTTTTCGGGACGGATTTTTGAGTTTCGATATCTCAGCTCTGGAATGGGCTAGAGCCTCCATTTTTGCACTCAGGTCTAAGTCTCATGGCCCTCTATCAGAATCCAGAGTTTTGGGAAGATTGGAGAAACTTAATTTTTCGCCCGAAAAAAAAAACCGTAAGGGGTACCACTGTCGTTTTTTTTTTCGGGCCGAATTTTTGAGTTTCGATATCTCAGCTCTGGAAGGGGCTAGATCCTCCATTTTTTCACTCAGGTCTAAGTCTCATGGCCCTCTATCAGAATCCAGAGTTTTGGGAAGATTGGAGAAACTTAATTTTTCGCCCGAAAAAAAAAAACGTAAGGGGTACCACTGTCGTTTTTTTTTTCGGGCCGAATTTTTGAGTTTCGATATCTCAGCTCTGGAAGGGGCTAGAGCCTCCATTTTTGCACTCAGGTCTAAGTCTCATGGCCCTCTATCAGAATCCAGAGTTTTGGGAAGATTGGAGAAACTTAATTTTTCGCCCGCCAAAAAAAAAAACGTAAGGGGTACCACTGTCGTTTTTTTTTTCGGGCCAATTTTTGAGTTTCGATATCTCAGCTCTGGAAGGGGCTAGAGCCTCCATTTTTGCACTCAGGTCTAAGTCTCATGGCCCTCTATCAGAATCCAGAGTTTTGGGAAGATTGGAGAAACTTAATTTTTCGCCTGAAAAAAAAAAACGTAAGGGGTACCACTGTCGTTTTTTTTTTTTCGGGCCGAATTTTTGAGTTTCGATATCTCAGCTCTGGAAGGGGCTAGAGCCTCCATTTTTGCACTCAGGTCTAAGTCTCATGGCCCTCTATCAGAATCCAGAGTTTTGGGAAGATTGGAGAAACTTAATTTTTCGCCGAAAAAAAAAAAACGTAAGGGGTACCACTGTCGTTTTTTTTTCGGGCCGAATTTTTGAGTTTCGATATCTCAGCTCTGGAAGGGGCTAGAGCCTCCATTTTTGCACTCAGGTCTAAGTCTCATGGCCCTCTATCAGAATCCAGAGTTTTGGGAAGATTGGAGAAACTTAATTTTTCGCCCGAAAAAAAAAAACGTAAGGGGTACCACTGTCGTTTTTTTTTTTAAGGCAGAATTTTTGAGTTTCGATATCTCAGCTCTGGAAGGGGCTAGAGCCTCCATTTTTGCACTCAGGTCTAAGTCTCATGGCCCTCTATCAGAATCCAGAGTTTTGGGAAGATTGGAGAAACTTAATTTTTCGCCCGCCAAAAAAAAACGTAAGGGGTACCACTGTCGTTTTTTTTTTCGGGCCGAATTTTTGAGTTTCGATATCTCAGCTCTGGAAGGGGCTAGAGCCTCCATTTTTGCACTCAGGTCTAAGTCTCATGGCCCTCTATCATAATCCAGAGTTTTGGGAAGATTGGAGAAACTTAATTTTTCGCCCGAAAAAAAAAAAACGTAAGGGGTACCACTGTCGTTTTTTTTTTTCGGGCCGAATTTTTGAGTTTCGATATCTCAGCTCTGGAAGGGGCTAGAGCCTCCATTTTTGCACTCAGGTCTAAGTCTCATGGCCCTCTATCAGAATCCAGAGTTTTGGGAAGATTGGAGAAACTTAATTTTTCGCCCGAAAAAAAAACGTAAGGGGTACCACTGTCGTTTTTTTTTCGGGCCGAATTTTTGAGTTTCGATATCTCAGCTCTGGAAGGGGCTAGAGCCTCCATTTTTGCACTCAGGTCTAAGTCTCATGGCCCTCTATCAGAATCCAGAGTTTTGGGAAGATTGGAGAAACTTAATTTTTCGCCCGAAAAAAAAAAACGTAAGGGGTACCACTGTCGTTTTTTTTTTCGGCCGAATTTTTGAGTTTCGATATCTCAGCTCTGGAAGGGGCTAGAGCCTCCATTTTTGCACTCAGGTCTAAGTCTCATGGCCCTCTATCAGAATCCAGAGTTTTGGGAAGATTGGAGAAACTTAATTTTTCGCCCGAAAAAAAAACGTAAGGGGTACCACTGTCGTTTTTTTTTTTTTCGGGCCGAATTTTTGAGTTTCGATATCTCAGCTCTGGAAGGGGCTAGAGCCTCCATTTTTGCACTCAGGTCTAAGTCTCATGGCCCTCTATCAGAATCCAGAGTTTTGGGAAGATTGGAGAAACTTAATTTTTCGCCCGAAAAAAAAAACGTAAGGGGTACCACTGTCGTTTTTTTTTTTCGGGCCGAATTTTTGAGTTTCGATATCTCAGCTCTGGAAGGGGCTAGAGCCTCCATTTTTGCACTCAGGTCTAAGTCTCATGGCCCTCTATCAGAATCCAGAGTTTTGGGAAGATTGGAGAAACTTAATTTTTCGCCCGAAAAAAAAAACGTAAGGGGTACCACTGTCGTTTTTTTTTTTCGGGCCGAATTTTTGAGTTTCGATATCTCAGCTCTGGAAGGGGCTAGAGCCTCCATTTTTGCACTCAGGTCTAAGTCTCATGGCCCTCTATCAGAATCCAGAGTTTTGGGAAGATTGGAGAAACTTAATTTTTCGCCCAAAAAAAAAAACGTAAGGGGTACCACTGTCGTTTTTTTTTTCGGGCCGAATTTTTGAGTTTCGATATCTCAGCTCTGGAAGGGGCTAGAGCCTCCATTTTTGCACTCAGGTCTAAGTCTCATGGCCCTCTATCAGAATCCAGAGTTTTGGGAAGATTGGAGAAACTTAATTTTTCGCCCGAAAAAAAAACGTAAGGGGTACCACTGTCGTTTTTTTTTTTCGGGCCGAATTTTTGAGTTTCGATATCTCAGCTCTGGAAGGGGCTAGAGCCTCCATTTTTGCACTCAGGTCTAAGTCTCATGGCCCTCTATCAGAATCCAGAGTTTTGGGAAGATTGGAGAAACTTAATTTTTCGCCCGAAAAAAAAAAACGTAAGGGGTACCACTGTCGTTTTTTTTTTTTCGGGCCGAATTTTTGAGTTTCGATATCTCAGCTCTGGAAGGGGCTAGAGCCTCCATTTTTGCACTCAGGTCTAAGTCTCATGGCCCTCTATCAGAATCCAGAGTTTTGGGAAGATTGGAGAAACTTAATTTTTCGCCCGAAAAAAAAAAAACGTAAGGGGTACCACTGTCGTTTTTTTTTTCGGGCCGAATTTTTGAGTTTCGATATCTCAGCTCTGGAAGGGGCTAGAGCCTCCATTTTTGCACTCAGGTCTAAGTCTCATGGCCCTCTATCAGAATCCAGAGTTTTGGGAAGATTGGAGAAACTTAATTTTTCGCCGAAAAAAAAAAAACGTAAGGGGTACCACTGTCGTTTTTTTTTCGGGCCGAATTTTTGAGTTTCGATATCTCAGCTCTGGAAGGGGCTAGAGCCTCCATTTTTGCACTCAGGTCTAAGTCTCATGGCCCTCTATCAGAATCCAGAGTTTTGGGAAGATTGGAGAAACTTAATTTTTCGCCCGAAAAAAAAAAAACGTAAGGGGTACCACTGTCGTTTTTTTTTTCGGGCCGAATTTTTGAGTTTCGATATCTCAGCTCTGGAAGGGGCTAGAGCCTCCATTTTTGCACTCAGGTCTAAGTCTCATGGCCCTCTATCAGAATCCAGAGTTTTGGGAAGATTGGAGAAACTTAATTTTTCGCCCGAAAAAAAAAAAACGTAAGGGGTACCACTGTCGTTTTTTTTTCGGGCCGAATTTTTGAGTTTCGATATCTCAGCTCTGGAAGGGGCTAGAGCCTCCATTTTTGCACTCAGGTCTAAGTCTCATGGCCCTCTATCAGAATCCAGAGTTTTGGGAAGATTGGAGAAACTTAATTTTTCGCCCGAAAAAAAAAAACGTAAGGGGTACCACTGTCGTTTTTTTTTCGGGACGAATTTTTGAGTTTTGATATCTCAGCTCTGGAAGGGGCTAGAGCCTCCATTTTTGCACTCAGGTCTAAGTCTCATGGCCCTCTATCAGAATCAAGATTTTGGGAAGATTGGAGAAACTTAATTTTTCGCCCGAAAAAAAAACGTAAGGGGTACCACTGTCGTTTTTTTTTTTCGGGCCGAATTTTTGAGTTTCGATATCTCAGCTCTGGAAGGGGCTAGAGCCTCCATTTTTGCACTCAGGTCTAAGTCTCATGGCCCTCTATCAGAATCCAGAGTTTTGGGAAGATTGGAGAAACTTAATTTTTCGCCCAAAAAAAAAACGTAAGGGGTACCACTGTCGTTTTTTTTTTCGGGCCGAATTTTTGAGTTTCGATATCTCAGCTCTGGAAGGGGCTAGAGCCTCCATTTTTGCACTCAGGTCTAAGTCTCATGGCCCTCTATCAGAATCCAGAGTTTTGGAAGATTGGAGAAACTTAATTTTTCGCCCGAAAAAAAAAACGTAAGGGGTACCACTGTCGTTTTTTTTTTCGGGCCGAATTTTTGAGTTTCGATATCTCAGCTCTGGAAGGGCTAGAGCCTCCATTTTTGCACTCAGGTCTAAGTCTCATGGCCCTCTATCAGAATCCAGAGTTTTGGGAAGATTGGAGAAACTTAATTTTTCGCCCGAAAAAAAAAACGTAAGGGGTACCACTGTCGTTTTTTTTTTTCGGGCCGAATTTTTGAGTTTCGATATCTCAGCTCTGGAAGGGGCTAGAGCCTCCATTTTTGCACTCAGGTCTAAGTCTCATGGCCCTCTATCAGAATCCAGAGTTTTGGGAAGATTGGAGAAACTTAATTTTTCGCCCGAAAAAAAAAAACGTAAGGGGTACCACTGTCGTTTTTTTTTCGGGCCGAATTTTTGAGTTTCGATATCTCAGCTCTGGAAGGGGCTAGAGCCTCCATTTTTGCACTCAGGTCTAAGTCTCATGGCCCTCTATCAGAATCCAGAGTTTGGGAAGATTGGAGAAACTTAATTTTTCGCCCGAAAAAAAAAAACGTAAGGGGTACCACTGTCGTTTTTTTTTTCGGGCCGAATTTTTGAGTTTCGATATCTCAGCTCTGGAAGGGGCTAGAGCCTCCATTTTTGCACTCAGGTCTAAGTCTCATGGCCCTCTATCAGAATCCAGAGTTTGGGAAGATTGGAGAAACTTAATTTTTCGCCCGAAAAAAAAAAACGTAAGGGGTGTCTAAGTCTGTCACTGTCGTTTTTTTTTCGGGCCGAATTTTTGAGTTTCGATATCTCAGCTCTGGAAGGGGCTAGAGCCTCCATTTTTGCACTCAGGTCTAAGTCTCATGGCCCTCTATCAGAATCCAGAGTTTTGGGAAGATTGGAGAAACTTAATTTTTCGCCCGAAAAAAAAAAAAACGTAAGGGGTACCACTGTCGTTTTTTTTTTTCGGGCCGAATTTTTGAGTTTCGATATCTCAGCTCTGGAAGGGGCTAGAGCCTCCATTTTTGCACTCAGGTCTAAGTCTCATGGCCCTCTATCAGAATCCAGAGTTTTGGGAAGATTGGAGAAACTTAATTTTTCGCCCAAAAAAAAAAACGTAAGGGGTACCACTGTCGTTTTTTTTTTCGGGCCGAATTTTTGAGTTTCGATATCTCAGCTCTGGAAGGGGCTAGAGCCTCCATTTTTGCACTCAGGTCTAAGTCTCATGGCCCTCTATCAGAATCCAGAGTTTTGGGAAGATTGGAGAAACTTAATTTTTCGCCCAAAAAAAAAAAACGTAAGGGGTACCACTGTCGTTTTTTTTTCGGGCCGAATTTTTGAGTTTCGATATCTCAGCTCTGGAAGGGGCTAGAGCCTCCATTTTTGCACTCAGGTCTAAGTCTCATGGCCCTCTATCAGAATCCAGAGTTTTGGGAAGATTGGAGAAACTTAATTTTTCGCCCAAAAAAAAAACGTAAGGGGTACCACTGTCGTTTTTTTCGGGCCGAATTTTTGAGTTTCGATATCTCAGCTCTGGAAGGGGCTAGAGCCTCCATTTTTGCACTCAGGTCTAAGTCTCATGGCCCTCTATCAGAATCCAGAGTTTTGAGAAGATTGGAGAAACTTAATTTTTCGCCCGAAAAAAAAAACGTAAGGGGTACCACTGTCGTTTTTTTTTTTCGGGCCGAATTTTTGAGTTTCGATATCTCAGCTCTGGAAGGGGCTAGAGCCTCCATTTTTGCACTCAGGTCTAAGTCTCATGGCCCTCTATCAGAATCCAGAGTTTGGGAAGATTGGAGAAACTTAATTTTTCGCCCGCAAAAAAAAACGTAAGGGGTACCACTGTCGTTTTTTTTTCGGGCCGAATTTTTGAGTTTCGATATCTCAGCTCTGGAAGGGGCTAGAGCCTCCATTTTTGCACTCAGGTCTAAGTCTCATGGCCCTCTATCAGAATCCAGAGTTTTGGGAAGATTGGAGAAACTTAATTTTTCGCCCAAAAAAAAAAAACGTAAGGGGTACCACTGTCGTTTTTTTTTTTTTCGGGCCGAATTTTTGAGTTTCGATATCTCAGCTCTGGAAGGGGCTAGAGCCTCCATTTTTGCACTCAGGTCTAAGTCTCATGGCCCTCTATCAGAATCCAGAGTTTTGGGAAGATTGGAGAAACTTAATTTTTCGCCCGAAAAAAAAAACGTAAGGGGTACCACTGTCGTTTTTTTTTCGGGCCGAATTTTTGAGTTTCGATATCTCAGCTCTGGAAGGGGCTAGAGCCTCCATTTTTGCACTCAGGTCTAAGTCTCATGGCCCTCTATCAGAATCCAGAGTTTTGGGAAGATTGGAGAAACTTAATTTTTCGCCCGAAAAAAAAAAACGTAAGGGGTACCACTGTCGTTTTTTTTTTTCGGCCGAATTTTTGAGTTTCGATATCTCAGCTCTGGAAGGGGCTAGAGCCTCCATTTTTGCACTCAGGTCTAAGTCTCATGGTCCTCTATCAGAATCCAGAGTTTTGGGAAGATTGGAGAAACTTAATTTTTCGCCCGAAAAAAAAACGTAAGGGGTACCACTGTCGTTTTTTTTTTTTCGGGCCGAATTTTTGAGTTTCGATATCTCAGCTCTGGAAGGGGCTAGAGCCTCCATTTTTGCACTCAGGTCTAAGTCTCATGGTCCTCTATCAGAATCCAGAGTTTTGGGAAGATTGGAGAAACTTATTTTTCACCCGAAAAAAAAAACGTAAGGGGTACCACTGTCGTTTTTTTTTTTTTTTTCGGGCCGAATTTTTGAGTTTCGATATCTCAGCTCTGGAAGGGGCTAGAGCCTCCAT
>NW_024121100.1:6647265-6842814 GCF_016745375.1 Pimephales promelas | reverse complement strand
GGCCCGAAAAAAAAACGACAGTGGTACCCCTTACGTTTTTTTTTTGGGCGAAAAATTAAGTTTCTCCAATCTTCCCAAATTCTGATAGAGGGCCATGAGACTTAGACCTGAGTGCAAAAATGGAGGCTCTAGCCCCTTCCAGAGCTGAGATATCGAAACTCAAAAATTCGGCCCGAAAAAAAAACGACAGTGGTACCCCTTACGTTTTTTTTTTGGGCGAAAAATTAAGTTTCTCCAATCTTCCCAAATTCTGATAGAGGGCCATGAGACTTAGACCTGAGTGCAAAAATGGAGGCTCTAGCCCCTTCCAGAGCTGAGATATCGAAACTCAAAAATTCGGCCCGAAAAAAAAAACGACAGTGGTACCCCTTACGTTTTTTTTTTTGGGCGAAAAATTAAGTTTCTCCAATCTTCCCAAATTCTGATAGAGGGCCATGAGACTTAGACCTGAGTGCAAAAATGGAGGCTCTAGCCCCTTCCAGAGCTGAGATATCGAAACTCAAAAATTCGGCCCGAAAAAAAAAACGACAGTGGTACCCCTTACGTTTTTTTTTTTGGGCGAAAAATTAAGTTTCTCCAATCTTCCCAAATTCTGATAGAGGGCCATGAGACTTAGACCTGAGTGCAAAAATGGAGGCTCTAGCCCCTTCCAGAGCTGAGATATCGAAACTCAAAAATTCGGCCCGAAAAAAAAAACGACAGTGGTACCCCTTACGTTTTTTTTTTGGGCGAAAAATTAAGTTTCTCCAATCTTCCCAAATTCTGATAGAGGGCCATGAGACTTAGACCTGAGTGCAAAAATGGAGGCTCTAGCCCCTTCCAGAGCTGAGATATCGAAACTCAAAAATTCGGCCCGAAAAAAAAACGACAGTGGTACCCCTTACGTTTTTTTTTTTGGGCGAAAAATTAAGTTTCTCCAATCTTCCCAAATTCTGATAGAGGGCCATGAGACTTAGACCTGAGTGCAAAAATGGAGGCTCTAGCCCCTTCCAGAGCTGAGATATCGAAACTCAAAAATTCGGCCCGAAAAAAAAACGACAGTGGTACCCCTTACGTTTTTTTTTTTGGGCGAAAAATTAAGTTTCTCCAATCTTCCCAAATTCTGATAGAGGGCCATGAGACTTAGACCTGAGTGCAAAAATGGAGGCTCTAGCCCCTTCCAGAGCTGAGATATCGAAACTCAAAAATTCGGCCCGAAAAAAAAAACGACAGTGGTACCCCTTACGTTTTTTTTTTGGGCGAAAAATTAAGTTTCTCCAATCTTCCCAAATTCTGATAGAGGGCCATGAGACTTAGACCTGAGTGCAAAAATGGAGGCTCTAGCCCCTTCCAGAGCTGAGATATCGAAACTCAAAAATTCGGCCCGAAAAAAAAACGACAGTGGTACCCCTTACGTTTTTTTTTTTGGGCGAAAAATTAAGTTTCTCCAATCTTCCCAAATTCTGATAGAGGGCCATGAGACTTAGACCTGAGTGCAAAAATGGAGGCTCTAGCCCCTTCCAGAGCTGAGATATCGAAACTCAAAAATTCGGCCCGAAAAAAAAACGACAGTGGTACCCCTTACGTTTTTTTTTTTGGGCGAAAAATTAAGTTTCTCCAATCTTCCCAAATTCTGATAGAGGGCCATGAGACTTAGACCTGAGTGCAAAAATGGAGGCTCTAGCCCCTTCCAGAGCTGAGATATCGAAACTCAAAAATTCGGCCCGAAAAAAAAACGACAGTGGTACCCCTTACGTTTTTTTTTTGGGCGAAAAATTAAGTTTCTCCAATCTTCCCAAATTCTGATAGAGGGCCATGAGACTTAGACCTGAGTGCAAAAATGGAGGCTCTAGCCCCTTCCAGAGCTGAGATATCGAAACTCAAAAATTCGGCCCGAAAAAAAAAACGACAGTGGTACCCCTTACGTTTTTTTTTTTGGGCGAAAAATTAAGTTTCTCCAATCTTCCCAAATTCTGATAGAGGGCCATGAGACTTAGACCTGAGTGCAAAAATGGAGGCTCTAGCCCCTTCCAGAGCTGAGATATCGAAACTCAAAAATTCGGCCCGAAAAAAAAAACGACAGTGGTACCCCTTACGTTTTTTTTTTTTGGGCGAAAAATTAAGTTTCTCCAATCTTCCCAAATTCTGATAGAGGGCCATGAGACTTAGACCTGAGTGCAAAAATGGAGGCTCTAGCCCCTTCCAGAGCTGAGATATCGAAACTCAAAAATTCGGCCCGAAAAAAAAACGACAGTGGTACCCCTTACGTTTTTTTTTTGGGCGAAAAATTAAGTTTCTCCAATCTTCCCAAATTCTGATAGAGGGCCATGAGACTTAGACCTGAGTGCAAAAATGGAGGCTCTAGCCCCTTCCAGAGCTGAGATATCGAAACTCAAAAATTCGGCCCGAAAAAAAAAACGACAGTGGTACCCCTTACGTTTTTTTTTTGGGCGAAAAATTAAGTTTCTCCAATCTTCCCAAATTCTGATAGAGGGCCATGAGACTTAGACCTGAGTGCAAAAATGGAGGCTCTAGCCCCTTCCAGAGCTGAGATATCGAAACTCAAAAATTCGGCCCGAAAAAAAAAACGACAGTGGTACCCCTTACGTTTTTTTTTTGGGCGAAAAATTAAGTTTCTCCAATCTTCCCAAATTCTGATAGAGGGCCATGAGACTTAGACCTGAGTGCAAAAATGGAGGCTCTAGCCCCTTCCAGAGCTGAGATATCGAAACTCAAAAATTCGGCCCGAAAAAAAAAACGACAGTGGTACCCCTTACGTTTTTTTTTTGGGCGAAAAATTAAGTTTCTCCAATCTTCCCAAATTCTGATAGAGGGCCATGAGACTTAGACCTGAGTGCAAAAATGGAGGCTCTAGCCCCTTCCAGAGCTGAGATATCGAAACTCAAAAATTCGGCCCGAAAAAAAAACGACAGTGGTACCCCTTACGTTTTTTTTTTTGGGCGAAAAATTAAGTTTCTCCAATCTTCCCAAATTCTGATAGAGGGCCATGAGACTTAGACCTGAGTGCAAAAATGGAGGCTCTAGCCCCTTCCAGAGCTGAGATATCGAAACTCAAAAATTCGGCCCGAAAAAAAAACGACAGTGGTACCCCTTACGTTTTTTTTTTTGGGCGAAAAATTAAGTTTCTCCAATCTTCCCAAATTCTGATAGAGGGCCATGAGACTTAGACCTGAGTGCAAAAATGGAGGCTCTAGCCCCTTCCAGAGCTGAGATATCGAAACTCAAAAATTCGGCCCGAAAAAAAAACGACAGTGGTACCCCTTACGTTTTTTTTTTTTGGGCGAAAAATTAAGTTTCTCCAATCTTCCCAAATTCTGATAGAGGGCCATGAGACTTAGACCTGAGTGCAAAAATGGAGGCTCTAGCCCCTTCCAGAGCTGAGATATCGAAACTCAAAAATTCGGCCCGAAAAAAAAAACGACAGTGGTACCCCTTACGTTTTTTTTTGGGGCGAAAAATTAAGTTTCTCCAATCTTCCCAAATTCTGATAGAGGGCCATGAGACTTAGACCTGAGTGCAAAAATGGAGGCTCTAGCCCCTTCCAGAGCTGAGATATCGAAACTCAAAAATTCGGCCCGAAAAAAAAACGACAGTGGTACCCCTTACGTTTTTTTTTTGGGCGAAAAATTAAGTTTCTCCAATCTTCCCAAATTCTGATAGAGGGCCATGAGACTTAGACCTGAGTGCAAAAATGGAGGCTCTAGCCCCTTCCAGAGCTGAGATATCGAAACTCAAAAATTCGGCCCGAAAAAAAAACGACAGTGGTACCCCTTACGTTTTTTTTTTTTGGGCGAAAAATTAAGTTTCTCCAATCTTCCCAAATTCTGATAGAGGGCCATGAGACTTAGACCTGAGTGCAAAAATGGAGGCTCTAGCCCCTTCCAGAGCTGAGATATCGAAACTCAAAAATTCGGCCCGAAAAAAAAAACGACAGTGGTACCCCTTACGTTTTTTTTTTGGGCGAAAAATTAAGTTTCTCCAATCTTCCCAAATTCTGATAGAGGGCCATGAGACTTAGACCTGAGTGCAAAAATGGAGGCTCTAGCCCCTTCCAGAGCTGAGATATCGAAACTCAAAAATTCGGCCCGAAAAAAAAAACGACAGTGGTACCCCTTACGTTTTTTTTTGGGGCGAAAAATTAAGTTTCTCCAATCTTCCCAAATTCTGATAGAGGGCCATGAGACTTAGACCTGAGTGCAAAAATGGAGGCTCTAGCCCCTTCCAGAGCTGAGATATCGAAACTCAAAAATTCGGCCCGAAAAAAAAAACGACAGTGGTACCCCTTACGTTTTTTTTTGGGGCGAAAAATTAAGTTTCTCCAATCTTCCCAAATTCTGATAGAGGGCCATGAGACTTAGACCTGAGTGCAAAAATGGAGGCTCTAGCCCCTTCCAGAGCTGAGATATCGAAACTCAAAAATTCGGCCCGAAAAAAAAAACGACAGTGGTACCCCTTACGTTTTTTTTTTGGGCGAAAAATTAAGTTTCTCCAATCTTCCCAAATTCTGATAGAGGGCCATGAGACTTAGACCTGAGTGCAAAAATGGAGGCTCTAGCCCCTTCCAGAGCTGAGATATCGAAACTCAAAAATTCGGCCCGAAAAAAAAAAACGACAGTGGTACCCCTTACGTTTTTTTTTGGGGCGAAAAATTAAGTTTCTCCAATCTTCCCAAATTCTGATAGAGGGCCATGAGACTTAGACCTGAGTGCAAAAATGGAGGCTCTAGCCCCTTCCAGAGCTGAGATATCGAAACTCAAAAATTCGGCCCGAAAAAAAAACGACAGTGGTACCCCTTACGTTTTTTTTTTTGGGCGAAAAATTAAGTTTCTCCAATCTTCCCAAATTCTGATAGAGGGCCATGAGACTTAGACCTGAGTGCAAAAATGGAGGCTTAAGACCCTTCCAGAGCTGAGATATCGAAACTCAAAATTTCGACCCGAAAAAAAAACGACAGTGTTACCCCTTACGTTTTTTGTTTTTTTTGTCGAAAAATTAAGTATCCCCAATCTTCTCGAAACTCTGGATTCTGATAGAGGGCCATGGGACTTAGACCTGAGTGCAAAAATGGAGGCTCTAGACCCTTCCAGAGCTGAGATATCGAAAATAAAAAATTCGACCCGAAAAAAAACGACCCCCTTTCGTTTTTTTTTTTTGTTTTCGAGTCGAATTTTTGAGTTTTGATATCTGAGCTCTGGAAGGGTCTAGAGCAGGGATGGGCAACTGGCGACCCGTGGGCCGCATGTGGCCCGCCTCCTCACTCAGTGCGGCCCGCGGGTCAATTTTCAAATACCATAGAAATGTTGGTTTCATATGTTTTATCGCGTGAAAACGGGTTGCGCATCTGAACCAATTCCAAATGTTATGATAAAGTATACCGATAGAGGGCGCCTTCGTGAAAACATGCTTAGTTGGACGACTCTGACCAGCGTCACTACAGTCAACGATGAAGAGAACCATGAGCGGGAAAAAAAGAAAACTGAACCAAGAAAATCGCACTTTTCAGACGAGATGGGAAACAGACTACCTATTTACAGAATTCAAAGGGAAATTAAATATATCAAGTCGAAAGAGAGAAACAGGATCAGCGATGACGTTCTGTTTCAGCTCATGAGGATTGGCTGCACTAACTTTGACATTGACATCCAGTCTATTGTACGCCAGCAAGAGAAACCACAAGTATCTCATTAACTGTAAACTTCCCTCTGTAGGTGAGATAAAGCGGCAGCCTATGGTGAAAAGTATGCTTCACTTAATACTTAATACACAAAACTCTGGATTCTGATAGAGGGCCATGGGACTTAGACCTGAGTGCAAAAATGGAGTCTCTAGACCCTTCCAGAGCTGAGATATTGAGATATTTATAATGGCATAAATGTTAGGTGGTATCTCAATATCTCAGCTCTGGAAGGGTCTAGAGACTCCATTTTTGCACTCAGGTCTAAGTCTCATGGCCCTCTATCAGAATCCAGAGTTTCAAGAAGATTGGAGAAACTTATAAAGTAACTAAACATGTTATATTTAATTTGTCCCTTATTAGTGTTGATATATTGAGGAACATTTAAGTTGGATTAAAAGTGAGTTAACACATCAACCTCAGCATGTAAATTCAGTGTTGAGCTCTTAATGTGAATCTTGTCTGTATGTTACAGGGACAGAAGAACACGCATGTGTTTATCAGGTGGAGAGAGGCTCATGATGCTGAATGCTGTCATCAAAGGCTTTGAGTGAGTCTACTACAGAAATGGATAACAAAATCTATTAAATGTTAAGTTGTAATTTCTCTACTTGAATTTACAATAATTCAAATAAACTACAACACTTTTCAGATTCTTGATTTCTGTGCATTTGCTGCAGAGCTTTTGTGGACGAGCAGGACCTGCAAGGAAAGATGATGGCAGCATTTGTTTTAGGGATTTTCCTCAAATATAAAGTAAGGTTATTTTTAATGCACAAATCAAATGACATTGTGTGTTGAAATGACTGCTTTTGTATAATGTTCGTGCATTTTTGTAGGATCTGAAATGTCTGCAGACTGGTGTGAGCACTGAGGATGAGGAGCCCAGAGCTGAATCCTGGAAGTGGTGCCATGGATGAGACCCTCTATCGCTCCACCTGCCCTTATTGCCTCAGATTGTGAAGCGCAGCACTGCAACAAGCTCCGGCACGAAGGCACAGTCCCCTCTGGTGAATTCATCAGAATGGGAACCGCTGTGTTGAGTCGGCAGTAGGATGTGGTGTTCAGCGGCTGTAAATACATGCTTGTAGTTTGAATAAAGCTTTGTTTCATGTGTTGTTGACTTGTATATGCATTTGTTTATTGTGATGGTTACTTTTATTTGTTCTTTTACTCATTCATGTTTCTTATTGTTGTCAGTATATAAAATATAATTATTTAATTAATGTATGCATTAATTCATCGATTGACTGACAATTGAGATGTTTCATTGCATTTAGCAATATGAATGTAGTCATGCATAACTGTCATATGACAAAACAAATTACATTTTGCTTGTTACATTAAATTATATTTTTAGTATATAAAAAAGTTATATAATTAAGTATTGGTCAGCATTTAATATTATTATTTTGTTTAAGTTTTGGGGTGGGCTAGCAATGCAATTCGTTCTGGGGTAATATTAATTTTTAAGGAGTGATACTTACATTTTTCGAGTATAAAATCAACAATTTTCTCCAAAAGAGATCTTCGAGCAGCTGCCCGTCTCCTTTATGCAGACATTATAAACGCATAGGAAAACTGTTCTAGGTTGTGCTGTCGAGTCACTGATGTTATGAAGTGTTAGTGGACCTGTCGCTCAAATAATTTAAACTTATAAACTTATTACATACAAGATCATGGAAAGATACCATAACAGTCATAATGACAAAACAGAAAACAAAGATCATTGGTTTGTGTACATCATAATATAATATTTATACACAGGAAAAAGGAACAATAAAAGGCTAAATATCTATAAATAGTTCTTCATAATACATAAAAAAATGTTGTTGTTGTTTTGTTGTTGTTGTTATAAGTCTGAGGGATGAAACGAGGTAAATTCATCAAGAAAAGGAGGAAAACTTAAAGGAGCAACTTTTTGGGTATAAAATAAAGAAATTAACAACATGTATTCAAGAGGTGACGATTTGGGGGTTTCTTAATAATAAAAAAATATCGTTATAAGAATAACAATGTGGGTGACATTAGTAGGGTTTAAAATATAACAACTAAATCAGCCTTAAAGGCAGCTGTTTCTTCAACAATCCCACAACAAAATGAGCAAGTTTCATCAATGTCAAGATATTTATAGATAAAAGAAATGAACAACGACATGTTAAATTCTTCTAAGTTGTTGCGCTTGTGATATGATGATAACGTGTCATAGTAGGTCACATGATTGATAACATCAACATGGCAGATGTCCAGTTCTCATTCATACTCAACGAGATTTGGCTATAAAGTACCTACTCTTTTAGTGCTTGTTAAGTAAGTACTTATTGAAATTAAGTACCTACTCATTGAGTATGCGGTTTCGGACGCAGCCATTGAGATACCACGTAGCATGTATGCCATTATAAATATCTCAGCTCTGGAAGGGTCTAGAGTCTCCATTTTTGCACTCAGGTCTAAGTCCCATGGTTCTCTATCAGAATCCAGAGTTTCAAGAAGATTGGAAAAACTTATTTTTTCACACCAAAAAACAAAACAAAAAAAATGACAGGGGTAACACTGTCGTTTTTTTGGGGGTCTAAATTTTGAGTTTCTCTTATCTTCTTGAAACTCTGGATTCTGATAGAGGGCCATGGGACTTAGACCTGAGTGCAAAATGGAGACTCTAGACCCTTCCAGAGCTGAGATATTGAGATATTTATAATGACATAAATGCTACGTGGTGTCTCAATATCTCAGCTCTGGAAGGGTCTAGAGTCTCCATTTTTGCACTCAGGTCTAAGTCTCATGGCCCTCTATCAGAATCCAGAGTTTCAAGAAGATAAGAGAAACTCAAAATTTCGACCCCCAAAAAAACGACAGTGTTACCCCTGTCATTTTTTTTGTTTTGTTTTTTGGTGTGAAAAAATAAGTTTTTCCAATCTTCTTGAAACTCTGGATTCTGATAGAGAACCATGGGACTTAGACCTGAGTGCAACAATGGAGGCTCTAGACCCTTCCAGAGCTGAGATATTGAGATGTAGCATTTATGCCATTATAAATATCTCAATATCTCAGCTCTGGAAGGGTCTAGAGCCTCCATTTTTGCACTCAGATCTAAGTCTCATGGCCCTCTATCAGAATCCAGAGTTTCAAGAAGATTGGAGAAACTTATTTTTTCGCACCAAAAAAAAAAAAAAACGACAGGGGTAACACTGTCGTTTTTTTTTTTTTTTTTGGGGGGGGGGGGGGGGTCGAAATTTTGAGTTTCTCTGATCTTCTTGAAACTCTGGATTCTGAAAGAGGGCCATGAGACTTAGATCTGAGTGCAACAATGGAGGCTCTAGACCCTTCCAGAGCTGAGATATTGAGACACCACGTAGCATTTATGCCATTATAAATATCTCAATATCTCAGCTCTGGAAGGGTCTAGAGCCTCCATTTTTGCACTCAGGTCTAAGTCCCGTGGCCCTCTATCAGAATCCAGAGTTTCAAGAAGATCAAAGAAACTCAAAATGTCGACCCCCCAAAAAAACGACAGTGGTGGTACCCCTGTCGTTTTTTTGTTGTTGTTTTTTTCGGTGCGAAAAAATAAGTTTCTCTAATCTTCTCAAAACTCTGGATTCTGATAGAGGGCCATGAGACTTAGACCTGAGTGCAAAATAGGAGTCTCTAGACCCTTCCAGAGCTGAGATATTGAGATCCCACGTAACATTTATGCCATCATAAAAATCTCAAGATCTCAGCTCTGGAAGGGTCTAGAGCCTCCATTTTACATAACAATACATTACGCATACAATAACGAACTCCATAGAAGAAGTCATCTTAAAGGCATATCAACATGTCATGAACACTACTGAACACTAGGAGGCCATTACAGAGTTCCATCTTTCGGACATTCATCATACCGCATTGGTTTTCATTTCTTGTTCTCAAAACAGGGCACTAATCTGTTTATTTTAAGTGTTTGTAGTATTATTTTATAAGGAAATCAATTATTTTTAATTATTAGTTTAATTAACAAACTAATTATATGAAACTATTATCAGTACACTACAAATAAACTGGTTATATGCCTTTATTAGTAAATTAAATCTAAGTCTTTATTAATATACTTTATTATTTTTAAGACATTTATAAAAATGCCTTCTATATTTCTTTTCACTCCACTGTATTCCACCACAGGCGACTGCACGTACGGAATTGACACTTTGTTATTGTTATTTCACCATATTTTTGAACAGTGTGTTTCCTTGGAAATATTACTGTATATTTTCACTTTTAATTTATATTTCCATCGTAAGTTTGGTCTTAAATTTAATTTAGAAGAGGTATTAAAAAGTCTTAAATTTAAATTGTTTATACCTGTAGCCACCCTGCAACTGGACTTCCTATAAAGTGATCACTAACTTTCAGATTCTGACCAGGAATCAAAGCCTGAAAAATAAACAGTATGAACCATGACCCTGAATCAGACGTTAAAGGTGAATTGTAACAGGAGTAGGCCTACTTGATATGCCTGAGATCAGAGGTGTGCCGGCAAAGGATGAAAGGTTTCTTTGATGATTTTCTCTAAAGTTGAGAGGGGGATGAAGATCTTCCTTCATGGTTAAGGGTAGCTACATGTTTCTGAGACCCATCATGCAGTGAACACACTCATTTCCATCTGGATTTGGTCATTTGACAAGATGGTTAAGCCTGCTTAAGGCTGCCCCCTAATGGACAAAAATACGTGCTTCATTTCCCTTTGTTTCCCTATTCAAACCTATCCTTCCTGTGACAGTTATGACAGCGTTTACAAACAATTAGAAATATTATAATCTATATTATATATAGAAATAGGCTCATTTTACAACTCCTTTAGATTAACAGTTGAGTTCTACCATTTTCGAATTCATTCAGGCGATTTTCTGATATATCAGGTCCCTAAGTTCCATAGGAAAAAATATATAGGCTATGGAAAAATATATAGGCTACTATGGAAGTCGGGACCAGAAAATACTGATATTCTACTAAATATCAGAAAATCGGTTGAATGGGTAAAACACAACTGTTTAACTCTGAGGGAAATGAGCCTATTTCCAAAAAGAGTTAAGTTGAGTAGGCCTATCCCTGACGTTATTAAATTTTCTTCCCGCCCATACAAAATGTCAACGATCTGTTACGTACACGCCAAAAACAATGGGGTTTTAGTACAGGTTCAACGCGTTTCTGCGCTACAATTATTTACTTGAATTAAGTCTTATTATAAATTCATTCACAATTACGTATAGAAGAGGCTTTTATCCAAAGCGAATTAAATTGCAATTAAGGTAAACATTTATAAGGTAAACAAACATCAGTCATACATTCCTTGGCAATCGAAACCGAAGACTACTGCCTCGACAGTACCTGTCCGGGATAAAATATCCACACAGTAAATGTTGAAGTGTTGCCACTTGCGGCAATGGCCTTGTTTTATATGGATGTGAGTTACTGAACTGTATTTATAGCCTATGTAGGCCTACTTGCATTTGTTCATTTGATCATCCATGATAGACTCATTTAACAATGCTATCACGTGACTTCTCAAGTTAGTTATCATCTGAGAAATATTAAATATAGTTTGTTTTTAATAACATTTTATAAAAACATCTTTAACAATGTTAAAAATATCTACAAAATTGTCTACTTTCAGTTATTCACACTGGAAATGGAAGGTAAATCATTGTTCAGTTGCCTACATTTTCCCATCATTTGGGTATGTCAAGCAACCAGAAAATGTGCAAAATTGTGTGAAGTACGCATACTATGCTTAAATATAAGTAGTACTAGTATGGCTATTCCAATGACTTTCTGAATAGATGAATGAATGTGCTCTGCTAAATGGCGACCAAAGCATGACAGTTAAATTTAAGAACAGATACATTTTATTGTGTTTTCCGTTAGGACAATGCAAGATACAATGTAAACATAAAAAGGTACAAAAACAAAACATAAAGTAAAAATCACAAAACAAAAATGCTAAAAATGAAGCTATGCAGACCTTTAGTTCTTTAAAAGAAATGCATACAAAATGTAGATTTGGCTGAGCGCTGAATAATATCAATGCAAGGCTTACTCTCATTATGTCCAAGGGAACACTTTTTAATATATCTTATGAGGGCGAATATCCATCCAAACATCCGTTACATCCAATGTGGCTTCTCATCTTCACTTCCTATCTGAGAAGTCAACTTTGCTTGAAGAATTACTTGAGGAGTACTTGAGACTGTCCAAGAATCTGCTGTAGCCTACATGTATAAGATCATTTTTAAAAGAAAGAAAAACCCTTTCACACAGGCAGCTGTATGTCAATTCGATGCATGATGAAAGCAATCAATCAATTTAACTTTCACTCATCAAAACACTCTTAAGCGAGAAGTTACCTGCCTCTTTTTTTTGCTGTTAATTAAGAGAAGAGGAATGATAGTGCAGACAGCCAAGCAGAGACGGGGACAGAACACAGCAAGAGATTAGACTGCCGCAGCACGTTTCCATCAAAAAGAACACAAACGCCGTCGCCTCGCACCAAACACTGATGCATCTGATCATGCAAATAAACACCTACCAAACTCCCTTTAAAAACTTCAGTGTGCACACATACATCTCTCTCCATCCTAATCCGTGCCTAATACAGGCCTACTTCCTTATTATCCAAGTAAGGTCACATGTAATGTTAGTTGGATTATTGTTAATACTGAAATATTGCACCCAATCATTAGCTGTAGGCTAATTATTGCCAATTAAATCATTTTGAGCTACAAAAATATAACTTTTTCTCAGCCATGAAACTCACAATTGTAATACCCTGTCAATAACACTCTGACACGATCGATCATGTACATTCGTACATCCTTTTTGTTTTACACCAACATAACACGTGGACGCCTCAGTAAATCCAGTCATTCGCTGACACGGGAAGCTCAAATGATTCCTCTTGATGATGTTAATACATCTCGACATGCTGTGAACCATTAGAGACACGATCAATCTATCTCGCCATCTGATCGACATCCACAATCAGTGCGACATTTGTATTCACCGCGCTCTTCCCAGCATCTGTAATTAACCGAGCACTCGGGTAATATGATTTCACAGCGCGCGTGTAAGCCTGCTCCTCCTGGAGACAAGGAGCCCTATTCTTTTACAGCAACGTTCTGTCAGCAACTTTTTAATTGTTATAAAGAGGTTTGCAGCAGCAGCAAGCTCGTGTGGATACACATTCGCGAGTTTCTGTGTACTCTAAGTTCTGTGTTGAAAAAACAATGGCCTCAAAGACGAGGCTGCTCACTTGAATTAAGTAGCAGTCAGTTTTCCAACAGAAATAACTAGTGTGTTTCTAGAACACAGTGCCTCACTAGAGCTATTATGACAACGCAGTTCCACTGTGGCACCTTAATGAGCTGCTGCAAGCGCTCTGAAGTGCTAATTATCGTAAAAAGCCTTGTTTTTCTTTCCACGCCGAACACTTCTTCAAATCCATTAGAGCTGTTTAATCACGCCTAACCATACCTGACTGGATTCCCTTCTAACCAAACATCATAAGCAAACATTCACCTTCTCTTTCCACCATTTAAAAACTTCTTTACACAAACCATCACAGAATACACCAACAACTATCTCTTCCGATTCAGGAGCATATGGGATGTCCCAGGTTCAATGCAAAGTATACGTATTTGTGTGCAAACCAACACACTCTCATTGCAATTCGTAACTATGTTAACTCTCGTAATTCGTACTGGTTCTTACGCCCCAATGATGGTTCAGTTTAGAAGTGGACCGTCACACTTTTTCTAAATATTGTATAATCACATTGTAGAAATTCGTCAACCTTTGAAAAGTACAAATTCATGAAGGTGGAGCTTCATAGATTTCTAAAAAAAAATGTATGGCCTGGCTGTACTTAAAGGGATAGTTCACTTTGAAATTAAATTTTGGTTTGTTTTAGCTTACCTCAAGGGCATCCGAGAGGTAGGTGTCTTTGTTTCCACAGTATTTTCAATTTTGATATTTTTAGGTCAAACCGTTCTTGAATGAGAACGAGACACGAAACGAGCGTTTTTTTTGTGTGAGAAAACGAACAGTATTTATATCGTTTTTGAAACTATAATTTGATCTTTGCAAACCACATTGTGCAAATTCATATCAAATCGCCACCTCATAAAATAGTTACGTTTTTTTCATGAGATGGTGTTGTTGCAAACGATTTTCGTCCGTTTTTTACGAAATTATTTTCAACAGCATGTCGCAGAACCTGGAACATTCCTGTAAATATATGCCATATATCCTACCAGATAATGTTAACCATAAAAACAAACCTTACCCAGATAGCACAAGTCTATTTGATGTGATTTTTACATCTGGAAGACGTATTTTTAAGAGTGTTTGCTCATCTGCAATACGTCTATAGGACGTTTCCTGTCAGATGTCAAATAGACGTTTAGAAGATGTCTTTAAGATGTAATGATTTAGAATGCATGTTAAACTGACACTTTCTAAACGTCTATTTGACATCTGGCAGGAAACGTCCTATAGAAGTATTGCAAAAATACGTCTTCCAGATGTAAAAATCACATCAAATAGACTTTTGCTATCTGGGTCAGGGATTTGATCGTACAAAAGGAAAACAGAAAACACAACATTAAGCAAAAACCATAGCAAGCCTCTTTCTGAGAGGGCCTGTTTCAATAGAAAAGTGTAAAGACATTTCAACTCTCATAAAATTCTCTTTTTCTCTTTGACCAGAAACTCCAAGACAGTCTTCTATAACTCTCCTCATTTTTAACTAAAGTGAAATTTGTTAAAACTCTCAGTACATGCGTTCCAATGCGTAAAAGTTCAGATATTCATGACTTCAGACAGAAAGAAAAGCAAATATATGCAGTCCATGTTATTTTAAGGTGTGGAAAATTAAACCTGGACTTTCAGAGTAAAATTATGCATTTTTGTTAGTAGGCTAAGCAACATTTAAAAAGGAAACAGACAATGTTAGTCCTTGTTGTGGGCAATTGGAATTAGGATAGAGAAGTCGTGTTTGCCATTGCAATGGTGCAATGTACTGTAGTGGTGGATGTCAAAGAGACATGTCGAGCAGTTGGCAGTGTGTGGTGCGTCGCTCATACAGTATGGCTGTTGATGGTTTTGCCTCACCATCTCAGATTTGTGATTCAACAGGCTGAACTGACAAATGCCTCTGAGAATAAGATATGCCCATGCTTCCCTATTATTTCCATACTGATTCACCATGGGTCTGAGAGGTCACTAAACCCCTTAAAGCAAGATATGGTTCAGTGCGTAAAGAGTGTGAATGCAGAAATTACTGAAGGTGTCAATCTATTAGGGATATATGAACACATATTGAGCGGCACTTTTTTGACTCGAAGGATTTAAAAAAACAAAACAAAAAAAACACTATGGGACAAAACCAGGCATTAGGTGACATAAAATTGTCATGAAAAGTAAAAAAAAGATTTTTTTTTTTTTTCCCCAAATACTATGGTTCTTAACTAATGAGATGCCTGTTTTTGTATTGCACATTTCCTCATTCCATCTGAGTAATGTCAAAAGTGAACAGGAGAAAGAAGAAAAAATAGCAAAACACAACATTGTTCCTGAAAAACGCATTGAAAAATTAAATAAATAAAGAACACAAAACAAAGCTAGCAGATACACAAGTAATGAGATAAGAACTAGTTTGACACTTAACAGTTCCCTTGTAAATTCTATAGGCGCAAATGAAGAAAAAGCATAGTGTTAATGGAGCTTAGAAACATCCATCACAAGCTGCTCGCTGTAGTGAGTCGACACATTTATATAATGCCATCGTCAAAGGAGAGTTGCAATTGCGAGTTTTCATTTTCAAGTTCAAATTTAAACGTTAAATAAAAAAAAAACAATCACCCAAATTAGAACTTTAAAATTCCATTATTGCTGTTTCTTTATATTTAAGATAACATTTAAAAGAAACACTCAAATCAAATTTGGTCCAGTCACAATTTGGGATCCATAACTAAAACTGGGATCCATCCATAACACTTGATCATTCCCATTTTAATGCTGGCTTTTAATTAGGAGGATTGATTGATTATCATTCAGATTTTTGTAAGGTCGTTTGTTTTTTAATTGGTATGATGATATTAAAATAAGAGTAAATGATTTTTTGCTTAAATAATCAGGCATTATGTGGCTCAATAACGAGAAAAGAAGTGTCCATAGTTGCTAAAGGTGCAGCTTTCAGCTTGGTTGATAAATATTGAGGAAAAACATGGGGGAAATGGTCCCATGAGTTAAAAAAAATCTAATTTCAAGAGTACGAGTAATAAAGTCCTTAAAAAAATCATCTTTGTAGGAAAAAAAAAACCCTTAAAATATAGTAGTAGCCAATTACTACAGAACTACCAAGAGTATCACATGTGTCAAATGACAATAAAAAAAAACTTTGTTTAATTAAATAATAAATACAACCAAAATGTTGTTAAATAAATTATATGCTGATGAAGTACACTGCATCTTTTAACCAATGCATTCAAGAAAAAGTTGCATTGATTCACAACAAATGAACGACTTCATTCATCATTATTGTCCATGTGTGATCACACAACAACCAACAAACAAACAAACAAGACAAAATAAACAACTTTCTGCTTAATAGAATATAACTGCAATCTAGCAGGAAATTAATGTTTTAACTGTTTAACACTAAAATACTGTCCAGCAGAAAAAAAATAAATCAAAGTAGTGCGAAACCCAATTAAGAGCTCACACTATTCATTAGAAAAATATTTCAGCAGTCTTGAACATCAGCTGTTTGATGCCGTTATTAATGAGTATTAAATGACTGAATCAGGGAGAAGTAATCATTCTGAGCTCAGACGTGTAAAAAAAGAAAAAAAATGATTGGACTATGGACTAAGATTTTTTTGGATATCGGTTGGCGGAAAATGAAGCCCTATTCTTAAATTATAGAAGTTTAAACTGCTTATTGTGAAACTTAAGATTCAATACTGCCCAGCAATATCATAACGTACAAATTAACCTTGCATATTAATGTGCTTTTCTTTGGGTTAAAAAAAAAATCAAGTGCTCCCAGATATAACAATTAAATATACTTTGTTCTCTGTTCTGAAACCTGGTTTAGGTTTTGTCGAATACACTGTATTTGTACCCATACGAATAAATATAAATGTGTCTGTAATTCTTCTTTGGTGTGATTACATTTTCGGCTCAATGTTATGTTACTACTTCCCTGGGATAAAATGCTGAGCAAAACATACGATTTTCCAGTCCTAATTTCATGACTTAGCACGCACAGAGCAGCAATATCTAAAGTCCTCTCCTCATAACATGACCAGATGCACTTTGTAAACTAAACTTGGGTTTAAACCCAATAAAGAGGTGATCTATGCATATAGCTTTCACAGACTGTTTTACTTGAACACGTTTTATTCATTTTGGCCTGCGAAAATTTATAGAATGGGGAAGACAAAAGAGATTGATCCGTCATTATTTACGACAACTGATCAGGACGGGAAGTAAGTCAGTGAATGTTCTGATGGGTTAGGATGTTACAAGAAAGCAGAAATACATCTCTAAGGAAGATTAAAAAAACATCAACACAAAACATTTTCTAAAAAAAAAAATTATACGTTTTAAAAAAAACGACAATCAAAGTTATGCTTTGTTTTTTTGAATGCACTCAACGTTTCGTTCAAAACATTTTTAACAGAAATTTCTTGTTTTTGAGTGCTTAAGATTGAATTTGCACATTTTGTTATGCATCTTTGCTGAAATTATCGTTATCTCTTTTCAACGTTGTAACAAAAATAAGTTTGTTGCTTTCAGTACTTGTAGGCCTATGGCACTAAGTTGAAGTTTGGTATTTTCGTTGCTTCACTGGTATTTGACCAATTCCTCTTAACATTCAGTGAAAGATGTAAGAAGGCACCCATTTGGCATAAAGTTTCGGCAGGTATTTTGCTAAACATTCACCTGCATTACTCTAGTTTTAATGTAAACTCCTTTCTAAAAGGCTCTTTTCAAACCAAAAGTCCTTCAGTCGGTTCGGTTCGTCTTTTTACGTTTTGATTACAATTGTGCATGTTTAAAACACTTTTGGGGAATTACTTTTTTCTCTCCAGGTAGTTAGACGGTACCCAGCCTTTACGTCCCTGTAAGCCATCGAGAACCTGGCAGTACCACCATCCATTTGGATTCTTCTCCAAAACTTCAAGACTAGTGCCCTCCGAGAAACCCATGGTCTCTTCATCGCCACGGTAATCGGCAATAGATACGTAAACCTCTCGAAGGTTGTTGTGAATGAGGTGCGTCTTCTCGATGGGCTTGGGTCTTACTGTAGAGACCGGAATTCCATTTCTCTGGGAAATCAAGGGGCTTGAACTTCCGACGGGAGCTGTAATGGTGGTCCCAGCCCTCACGCGCACATCGGTCACTGGCTGCGGTCGAACGGCAGTAAAGGAGGAGTTTCGCCTTACTCCTGTGGACCTCAAGTGGTCGCCAGCACCCAGTGATTCATTTCTCCTCAAAGACCCTGTATGGATGTTGGTGTCCTTCAGAGGCTGTGGGGGAGACACATACACTGACTGCGGTCGCACTGCTGCCTGACGGACACCGTTCCGCATCCGTATGCCTGAACCGTTCAGCATTGCGGTTGGTTTGCTGAATCCCCCAGGTGGTTTGGATGGGATTGGTGGGCTTGGGTTGCTCATACTCCTCAGGTTCTGCTGGTTGAGGTTGTTAAGGGCCTGAACACGCTGCTCGTTTTTCTCGAGGCTGTTGGACTTGTTGGTGCTACCGAGCTCCACAAGAGGCCCGTCGCGGGATTCTTGAACCCCGACGTTATGGGTATGCTTGACTGGCTCCAAGTAGAAAGTAGGTGCCCAACCCTCATCATTGCCCCAACGGACATACCACCATCCACTTTCCTGCTTCTCCAGCACCTCAACATCCACACCGGCTGGGAAGCTGACCTCTGACTCTTGGGCTCGTTCGTAGGCATCTGTGGTCCTGTAGATCGAACTTTCATGGTCGGATTCCCCACCTCGGCTACCTTTGGAATAGACGCTGGAGAGATCGGAGGTACTTCTTGAGGAGATGGAATCCTCTGAGGACACAATGGAAGCCGTCTCAGAATCTTCACCGCGTACTGCACGGACCGCCCCTTGCCGAAGACTTCCCGTGGGCCGAAGCTGGCGACGTAGGCTTTTGATGTCCATTCTTTCTGGACTTTGTGGCTCCGACTTTGTAAGCAAAGGCTTAGGTCGCACTACTGGTTTGGGCCTGGCTAAAGGACTCTGGCCAATCCGGATCTCCACATCTTTACGCATGACGGGCTCTCTTTTGGGATTGCGTCCTGATTCGTCTGATGACGACTTGGGGCTGTGTCTCTCAGCACGACCGAGAGAGTGGCTCCGGCTTAGATCCGGCGTTACTTTCCGTAGGGGCTTCCCTCCTCCAGAAGAGGACCCGAAAGGTTTGCGACCCAATGTGAGACTCCTTGGTGTATCTGAATCACAACCACTGGCAAAGTCATCAGAGGAAAACCTAAACCCTTCGTTTTCATAGATCACTTCCTCCCTATTGACATCCTCTAATGAGTTTCTTTTCCTCAAGGGGGAGGTCATCACTTTTAGTAAAGGTGACGCTTTTCCAGCCTGTGCGATCCTTTCGGCAGCTGCTGGATTGCTTTTAATTTCAAACTTGCGGGGCTCTGGTTTGGGGGAATTATTTGTTTTCGGTTTCGGAGGATTACTGTCCAGATCGGATTCAAAACCAATGGCAGGAACGTCATATTCCGGCTCCTCATAGACGCGCTGAGTGGGGGATTCTGGAGCTTTGGAGGCAGAGCCAACCAGAGAAGGTGATTCCTCAGAATCCTGTTTTTTGACTGGTGGAGCAGGGGGTGGAACTTTGGGACGGGTGAGTGTACTGGTTCGCCTGCTTAGATTGGGCTTCTTGCGTTTATCAATGTAGGAGCAGGGTGCCCAGCCTTCCATTTCCCCGATCTGGACATACCACCAACCACCAGAGTTCTTCTCTATGACCTGAAGACCACATATTACATTATACAATGGCATATATTTATCATACAGTGCGATCCAAACTTTAAAAATGTGTTTATATTAAGTTTTAAACAAATAAATCCCATTGTTTATGTGGTAAAAGTCTTTTGAACCCCACTGTATATATTAATTATTTAATATATTTGAATATTTTCATTAGTCAAACGATCTTTTTGTTTTTGAAAAAATTAAATATATCCGATATATTAGAATATATCAGCCTTACATCAGCCTTTTGTCCTCCACGGAAACTGATGCCATCTGAGATACTGGATTGAAACTCTGCTATGGTGTAGTACTCCGCTTCCACAGTAGGGGCCTCTGGAGGTTTGGGCAACTGAAATGCCTTGAGTTTTGGAGAAAAAGACATTACCGTCTAAATAAATTCTGCTCTCTATAAATTATACTGACCCTAAATGCTTTTTGGTCCACTTAACTTACCAGATTTGTATCTCTTCGAGGAGGAGGTTTCTGTCTGAGGTTTGGAGATCCTGCCATTTGAATACAAAACATATCAGCTCGAGACAGCAAACATTACCATAGCTTAATCATATTTAGGACATTAAAATAGGAGAGTTCCCAATTTGTCTGACACAAATTTATTTGTATCAAGGCAATTGGATCCAAATTGGATTACAGTGCCATCACTAATCCTCATTATAAGAGAGAAGTTTCAACACACTCAAGCATGCATTCACAACAAGCATGTTTTAAGAAAAAAAATATCAGAAGGAAATCTTGTAGTGTGAGAAATATGATGGCCCGGGTATGATGATTAGGTAGCAAGAGTAATGATAAGAAATATCCAATGAGAAAATAGAATATTAACCATTGTCTCTTTAAATGTCATCTTTTTTTGTTTTTAGATTTATTAGCAAAACCATGTACCATGCATACAACTTAAGCTGCTGTTATTTGAATAGAATCAGTCAAATTGTAAGTTTTAACCAAGGCGAATAACTTTGAGGATCATTTGCTGTCTGTTAAGGACCTGTTACGGTGAAATAATAGTGTGTACATCTCAGCATCCACAACAAAACAGATTTAACAAGAATGAATGTCATGTAATGTGAGCAGTACAGCACTATGGGATTAAATATTTCAGTTGTATAGTGTGCTCTTAGCATTAGAAAAATAAGTAAGCACAATAACAAACAAAAATCAAACAAACAGCAGTTGGCAGGCTGAATGTTGAGCAACAGAGACAGGGAATGTGTCACTATTAAGGTACACAACACCCGCACAAAATGTTAGGAAACATCTGTTTACCACAAAGAAATGTTACCTATGGCATCAAATCCTATGTGCAAAAATAACAGGAACATAAACAAATTTATTATATCAAATATGGATTATACAATTATATAGAAAATAGGATTATATATTAAATATAAAAAAAATATATATATATATATATATATATATATATTTTTTTTTTTTTTTAAATAATTTAATTATAATTGCACTTGTTTTGGATAACCTAAATAAATACTGTAAGTCTTCTATATTCTATTATATTTTGAACATATGAATGTTGTGTACATATTTAAACATGTCATAAACCAACTGTTTACTCACCTATCTCAACTCTGTGTGGTGCCACCCTCGCTACGGCAGGTGACCCCGGCTCTGCCCTGCTCTTGTTCTCCTGTAGGGTGGCGCTAGATCCAGAGTTCATTCCCAAACCAGTGACCACCGTGGGTGCCACTCCAGCCTCTGGGGCATATTGGATAGGTAAACTGATTTCACTTTTGGAAATGTGGCGTTCAGGGCTGGTGGCCTCGCCATCAGTTTGAATGTCCTTCTCGCTTACAGCCTTCTTGTTGAGGAGGTTGCTGATCTCCATTATGTTTCCTATGATCTCCACAGGCCCAGTCAGAGTCTTCTTCCTTGGGGAAAGGTCATCTTTCAGTTTCTTCAGGTATGAGGCTGGGGCCCAGCCCTCTTTACCCTGATACCTGCAACACATCAGTAGCAGTATTACACATCTTTCAAAATAAAATGCATTAACCATTCTCCTACTGACCACTAGAGGTCAGCATAACTTTTTAAGTAAGATGAAGTCGTACTGACCATCCAGAGATTGCAAAAAAAAATGTATAAAACTGTCTTGCTTTAATGTATATATACACACACACACACTCACACTAATTATTACAGCCCAAATCACTCTACATGGGGTTTCAAAGCAGCTTTTACAGAAAATCATGATCTAACATGTTAATATCTTCATGCATTTAGCAGATTAGAGTTGGGTGGTAATTTAGTTTCCATTTCATTAAAAAATGCAATCTAGAAATTGAGATAATATGCAATAGGTCAATAGTATATACTTTATATAATCAAGTTGCATATCTACGGAGGCGTATTGCATTCACTTGAAGAAAAAAAATCTACTGTTTTTCTGAAACGAGTTAATTTTTCATGAGACAAAAAAATAGCTTTTTTCTGAATTAATGAGTTAATTTTTCATGAGAAAAAAAGTTTTTGCTCTGTTTTTCTGAATTAACGAGTTAATTTTTCATGGAATTTTTTTGTGCTGTATTTTTCTGAATTAATGAGTTAATTTTTCATGAGAAAAAAAAATATTTTGCTCTATTTTTCTGAATTAATGAGTTAATTTTTCATGAGAAAAAAAAATATTTTGCTCTGTTTTTCTGAATTAACGAGTTAATTTTTCATGGATTTTTTTTTGCTCATTTTTTTTGCTCTTTTTTCCTGAATTAACGAGTTAATTTTTCATGGAATTTTTTTTTTTTTTTTTGCTCTGTTTTTCTGAATTAACGTGTTAATTCAGAAAAACAAAGCAAAAAAATCAGAAAAACAGAGATAAAAAAAATTCCATGAAAAATTAACTCGTTAATTCAGAAAAACAGAGCAAACATTTTTATTCTCATGAAAAATTAACTCATTAATTCAGAAAAACAGAGCAAAAACTTTTTTCTCATGAAAAAATAACTCGTTAATTCAGAAAAACAGAGCAACATTTTTTTTTTCTCATGAAAAATTAACTCATTAATTCAGAAAAACAGAGCAATTTTTTTTCTCATGAAAAATTTACTCGTTAGAAAAACAGAGTATATATTTTTTTCTTCAAGTGAATGCAATACGCCTCCATACATATCTTTACACATCTAACTTTATTTATAGAGCTATATTTACATTTTTGTGACCAACTTTGCTATATAGTATATATTTATCTGTATATGCAGTGAAAATAGGATGCACTATACATCCTACTTTTAATATATATAATCAAGCATTTGGAATTTGTTGTAGCACCAATCAATACATTGATAACATAGTAAAGTCTAGTGCAGATGTTTCTGAAGACCCAAACATATTGCAATGAAGAAATGAAATATTATCAGCAAAAATATTACCAAATAATAATAAAAAAAGCAAATATTTCCATAATATACCACCTTAAAGTGTGAGGTCCAGATTGATTACCTGATGTACCACCATCCCTCCAGGTTCTTCTGGATGACCTCCACGGTTACTCCTTTCTCGAACCCGATCTCATCCTTTCCCTGACTGCCATACGCCTGGACAGTCACATATTTCTCCTCTAAAAAAGACAGATAAGGGGAAAAGAATGAGAAAGGACTTCTTTGTTATTTTTTTCCCCTGTTCTTTGGGTCTTTGCCTTTTCTGCGGTGTGAAAAGAGGTTGACTAATGGATTTAAATGCTAACTTACTGTATAAACTTACAAAATTTAAGGACTTTCCTTGGGAAAATAGAGGCAGAAGTAAAACCACAAAGTTTGCAGTAAGACCGGTCCAAAACTCACCCTTCACCACAGGCACAATAACACAATCGTCTCACAATCCGTCAATAGTAATAACATTAACAAAACCTCCAGGAGACAGTGGGCCTGTTGTAACCAGAGCAATACAAGCCCAAGACACAATAATTATCATAAGCCTATCCACTCCGGTTCTAGTATTATTCCATATAAAATACCTAGTAGGATTAGTCTTATACAAACATGTCCAGGTCTTGACAAGTCAAAAAAAATAATAATAATTACATATTGCATTAGGAATATAGAATCACCATTATGCATCAGGACACTTTAAAACTTTCACTTTAAAAAAAAAAACTTTTGCTGATAATTTACTCACCCCCATGTCATCCAAGATGTCCATGTCTTTCTTTCTTCAGTTGAAAAAAAATTAAAGTTTTTGATGAAAACATTCCAATATTTTCTCCATATAATGGGCTTCAATGGGAACCAAACGGTCCAAATGAGAGTTTCAGATGAGACACCAGACGATAAATAAGGGTCTTATCTAAAGGACCCTGTGAGTCATGACTCGAAAAAAGATTTGTTCATTTTGATGAACGAGTTTGAACAGGAGAGTCACGAACGCGCATCACAGAACAGAGCAAGGCGAGGATTTGTGCTTATAAAACTTAAACTTTTTTATTTAATTTTTAAACGAGCGATCGTTTCGCTTGATAAGACCCTTATTCTTCGTCTGGTGTCATTTAAAGCCCTTTGAAGCTGCTTTGAAACTCTCATTTGGACCTTGAACGTTTGGTCCCCATTGAAGTCCATTATATGGAGAAAATCCTGGAATGTTTTCGTCAAAAAACTTAATTTCTTTTTGACTGAAGAAAGAAAGACATGGACATCTTGGATGACATGGGGGTGAGTAAATTATCAGCAAAACTTTTTTTTAAAGTGAACTGCTCCTTTAAAGATAGGCCAACACATACCACCATTTTTACAATTTAAATGATATATTATTTTCCCATTAGAGTAAAGAGAATGAGACTGTTTTGTGTAATGATAATAAGAATTGGGGAAGAATATGTGCTTAATTCTGGTGAAAAAAATGGTCTCAAACAAAGAAATCTTTTTATTTTTTTGCTAAAATATGTCCTGGATATGTTCATAGAAGGTTTTGTAAGATTCACCCAGTAAGACAAATAAGTTAACTCATCATCACAACCAGTTTTATCCCACCATTTTGCATTGAAGACTCCTGAGATCTTACAAAGCATTTATCTTCCCTAAAAACACACATAAAACATTATTCCGTATCGTTTACATATGACACAACTGTGTTTAACACCTACATATCAAACTCTAATGTCTTTCCCTTTGCGAAAGAGCTCTGAGCAGCGCAATAAATTTCGATTTAGTGAAACAGAAATAGAGCTGATAAAAAGACATATTGATAGTGGGAGAAGTGTTGAAAAAGAAAAACCAACAAAAAAAGAGAGCTGAATATCCTAAATGTAGTTTTTCTAACCAGTAAATAACACAGTCTGCCAACAACAGATGACATTGAGGTCAGGGCAGTTAGTCACTCTCTTTCGTAACGTTCTTTCGCGGGAGCAGGCAAGCTGGGAAATCAGATAAGTGAACATATGACAGAAGAAACTACCCTGTGCTGATCTCATTCTGAACTTCTGACCCAAAACCAGCTCTAATCTTTTAGTTTTACCACAGAAGAAAGTGATAATGTGGACAGATGACCATCAGCAGGAGTGAGAGATGGGAGGGTAAAAATGAAAGAGCTAAAAACACACAAAAAGAAACGCCTCAAAAACACATTTTCCAACAGTCAGCAGGATTTTCATGGACTGTTGTGGATGGTGGAAAAAGTCAGGTCGGTCCAGAACACATTACTTGAGTTCTGCATGCACTTGTGGAGTTGTGTGCCAACAGAGGCATTTTCTCCTTCAGCCTCCGTGACCTAAAAAGCACTGTGATACGAAATGTGAGCGAGATTGTGGGTACACAGATCATTCTAGCTGTCATATTGACCTTCCTGAAACTTGCTTGCCTTAAAGGGGTCATGATGAACTGGCTTTTTAAATTGTATTATATTGTTGTCTGAGGTCAACTTATGACGTTCGCTTGGTTTTTGCATTCAAAAACATCAAAATGAATAAGTAATAGGCTATTTTCTACCCTAGGTTTGAGCCTAGCTGAAAAACGCTCGTTTTTATGGGCGTCTCGCACTGAAGACTTGGAAGTAAACGCCCACTGCTGTCTATGGGGGAAACGCATAGCTTTTCGACCGAGGGAACCCATGCGCCGATAGCTTCTGTGACGTCATCACTTCGGCACTCTATTCCTCCCGGGTTAGTGACATCACTAACCCTAAAATGTACATAAACCAAGCCCCCGAGAACACTCAGTCCATGTTGAGATGAGGAAAAGCTGTTGTATAAGAGTACATTTGTGAGTCAGCTCAAACTTAAGCATCCATCTTTTCACATGCAATAGCAGCATGAACATACTGCGTAACATCTTCTTTTGTGTTTGTGGTATATGGATAGTGAATAGTACTTAAAATAAATAAATAAATAAAATAAATAAATAAAGGTTTGGAGCATGCGGCTGAATAAATGATCATCAATATAAATGATGAAAATGATGAAAATTGAAAAAAACAATTGAAATTGAAAATGAAAATTTCCATCGTAAAAATTCACGTTTTTAAGAGCTTGGTTGTAAATGACGACCCAAGGACTCATAGTATTGTATTTCAGTACGGATTTTGAAACCATTATGTTACAAAAGATCATTAAAGCAACCACTCTGAAGCCATCACAACCTCTGACCTGTTTTGAAGGTTGCAACTTGTGTTTATGGAGAAACGTTCCCTCTGAAACTCCTGGCTGTTCTTTGTCTCTGGATCAACCGTGGTGCTCTCTGACTCATTAGTATGTATACAGTAAAAAAAAAATGACAGGATTAAATGCAGTCACACACAGCGAGCCAATGACCTACTTCCACACTTTCCACTGTGAGTTTCCAAGGACTTCTCCGTTGAAATAATGAGGGAAAGGCAGTTACTGTAACAGTGTCACATCCAATCTAAAACCAGAATTTTTAATCCCAATCTGCATGAGCCACTTTCAGAAGAAAAGAGATAAATGAATAATAACCAGAGTTCATAGTGGTCGTTGTTGGAGGATTTGAAGAGACTAATTAACATAATCTAATAAACATCAGACCTGGTATTTCATATCTAATGCCTGCTACAGACTGTGCGATTTCGGCCATCCTGATAATTACAAATCTCACTGTATGACATGGATCGAATAAACTTGGGTACGACATGTAAGTAGACTGTACGATGATGACATGCGATAGTGGTAAACAAATAGAGCGAGATCGGACTTTGGCAATTGTGGTTTTTATGCGTGCTGAAAAAAAAAGAGGACGCCGCGAAAGAGGAGAATATGGACAAGGGCAAAGAGACCAGCATGGCATGCCAATATTGCAAATGGAGCTTGAGGCCACATCCACAGAAAGCCGGTGCATTCCCTATCCGATTTCCTCGTTCTAAAAAAAAAATACGTAAACACGGCGTCTCAAGAAATATCTGCGTACACACGAAACTCCTGAAACCGACTGAAAACGGTGTAGTATATATGCCAGAACAGTATGGGGCGCTGTAATTCTGCCACAGAGATACACTATACACGGAGAAGCAGACTTTGAGCATGCGCGTAACCTTGTGCACTGTATACGAACCAAGAAGAACAAGACAAAGATGGCGTGTGATGCCGCCGACGCTTGATGTGATGACATCATTGTTTCACAAAATATACGGATTGGCTGTACACACGAAACCGCAAGGGTGTCGTTTTCAGATGTATCCACTTTGGGACCCGGTTTCAAAAAATAGCGGTTTCACTCTTCCAAAACGCCGGATCAGTGTGGACGAAACGCCAATACGATAAAAAAATGTATACGTATACAGTGAAACGTGTCTTTGTGTGTACGGGCCCGGATCAGTGTGGACGAAACGCCAATACGTTAAAAAAATGTATACGTATACAGTGAAACGTGTCTTTGTGTGTACGGGCCCGGATCAGTGTGGACGAAACGCCAATACGATAAAAAAATGTATACGTATACAGCGAAAATTGTCTCCGTGTGCGGGCCCGGATCCGTGTGGACAAAACGCCAATACGATAAAAAAATGTATACGTATACAGCAAAACGTGTCTTCGTGTGTACGGGCCCGGATCCGTGTGGACGAAACGCCAATACGATAAAAAAAATGTATACGTATACAGCGAAACGTGTCTTCGTGTGTACAGGCCCGGATCCGTGTGGACGAAACGCCAATACGATAAAAAAATGTATACGTATACAGCGAAACGTGTCTTCGTGTGTACGGGCCTGGATCAGGGTGGACGAAACGCCAATACGATAAAAAGATGTATACGTATACAGCGAAACGTGTCTTCGTGTGAACGGGCCCGGATCCGTGTGGACGAAACGGCAATACGATAAAAAAATTTATACGTATACAGTGAAACGTGTCTTTGTGTGTACGGGCCCAGATCCGTGTGGACGAAACGGCAATACGATAAAAAAATGTATACGTATACAGCGAAACGTGTCTTTGTGTGTACGGGCCCGGATCCGTGTGGACAAAACGCCAATACGATAAAAAAATGTATACGTATACAGCAAAACGTGTCTTCGTGTGTACGGGCCCGGATCCGTGTGGACGAAACGCCAATACGATAAAAAAATGTATACGTATACAGCGAAACGTGTCTTCGTGTGTACGGGCCCGGATCCGTGTGGACAAAACGCCAATACGATAAAAAAATGTATACGTATACAGCAAAACGTGTCTTCGTGTGTACGGGCCCGGATCCGTGTGGACGAAACGCCAATACGATAAAAAAATGTATACGTATACAGCGAAATGTGTCTTCGTGTGTACGGGCCTGGATCAGGGTGGACGAAACGCCAATACGATAAAAAGATGTATACGTATACAGCGAAACGTGTCTTCGTGTGAACGGGCCCGGATCCGTGTGGACGAAACGGCAATACGATAAAAAAATGTATACGTATACAGTGAAACGTGTCTTTGTGTGTACGGGCCCAGATCCGTGTGGACGAAACGCCAATACGATAAAAAAATGTATACGTATACAGCGAAACGTGTCTTCGTGTGGACGGGCCCTGAGGTAAGTTGTTTTAAGTTTTACTGTCATGTTGCCCTGATCAAAACACCACTACAATGTGTATCGGGCATTCTCAGTAGACATTCAGTCCCAGTCAGGGTGATATTCATCCATTTGCCAATGCAGCTAAAGCCCATATCAGCTCCCACCCATCCCAGATCCAGCATGCTCCAGTCTAGAGTCTACTTACAGGCATGTGCAATGGTGTTCATGACATGTTAGTCATTACACTCCAAGAGTACACAAATGGAAAACTGCGAGAATTAAAAACGTCGAGGTCTGTTGCTTATGACTCAACATGAAACGCCAGATCTCCAAGGAGACTCATTACCATACAAACATTCAATTCCACCAAAGGTCTAGACATTAGTAATTATTTGAGGTCTGGGTGTTTAGAATTAAACCCTGGGATTTTGAAAGGTCAAACCTCATGTGTGAACTGCAGGATGCCAGATCTGACCAGCAGAATTATCATTTTAATTTTAAACCAGAATGACGTTTTTTTTTTTCTTCTTTTTCTAAAACCAAAAAAAAGTGTTTTATGTTAGATGTTGAAGTATGTTTTTGTCCATAAATGGTAAAAAAAAAACAATATTACACCCATTGACTTTCATTGTATGTACAAAACAAAAAAAAAAGTCGTCCCAACTAAACGACATAAGGGTGAGTAGACACCATTACCAAATTTGTATATTTTGAGTGAACTATCCCTTTAAACCCAGGTTTCCCAAAGCCGCTCCTGGCTCATGACCATTGTCCTGCAGATTTTAGCTCCAAACATACTTAAAAACACTTCAACCAGTTAATAGAGGGCTGTGCCTGAAACTATGCCACTATCTGAATGGACAGCCATTTTTAGTGGTATCCGAAACCATAGTTGACGTTATCGAGTCGACTCATTCAATCCCACAATGCACTGCATTAACAAGTGTACAACTCATGTACACTCAACGGCTAGAGAATACCCATAATGCACTGTGATCGTTGTGCCGAATGGATTCCCGCGTCTCACCAGAAGATGGCGCCGTCAGATGAATCATCGTCCTCATTCATTCATTTTCCAAACTTCAGGTCCAAGAGTAATATAGTACAGGCATAAATTCATTTTTAATTGATTAATAACTTGTTAAATTAAGGTTTATAGATGCTAGTGTCCATTAAAAAGTTGGTTGAAGCTAAACTCTGCAGGACGTTGGTCCTCCGAATGTAGGATTGGACACCCCTGCTTTAAACTATGTTAACCTGCAAGATATACTTAGTAGGCTTTAATAGAAAAGTAGAAAGCGAAGCAGCTAGACCAGAACCATATCAATATTTCCTACCATAAACCAGTCAGAGCTCTTATATGATCAAGACTCTGGAACTTTGAATGCCATACATGAGATTTCACGCATATAATGTACTTTTAAACCAATCTTTATCCAGAGAAACATCATTTTCATCATCCGCAAACAGTCTTAATTATCTCATTTTGAGCTCATACACATAAACACAAATAAAACCTAAAGCAAGCAAAGTATAATAAAGATTTTATGATGGAGCGCATTGAAACTGACCACCCAGCATGCTTTGGGAGCCAGATCCAGAAGATTTATCCAGAAAGAGAGTTTAGGTTTGTGTGCATAGCCAAGCTAATCATTGCGTAAACCTGCACAAGCACACAAACGGACCATGCAGATTGGTCACACACACACACACACACACACGTGAATGCTTGCATCATGTGATCAGTCTATGCAGGCATGCGTGATTGCATGTGTGTTCACCTCGGCTCTGTTGGCGGTTGACTATTCCCCCTAGTGTCCATCTCCGGTCAAGCCTCTTCAGATGAGCCTTACGTCTCTTAGTAACTGACACGGGTGAATGAGGACAGCAGAAAGAGAACAGAGACATGACAAACTCAACATAAACAACTCAGGAGGAACACTGGTATTAGTGTAATGAAGACATATTACATGAAAGAAAAGAGTTTTGTGATAGGTTAGGAGGGGTTTTGGCTTGAGCGATGACGGCAAGCAATGGAGTATTTGGATTAATACATGTGTTATTGGATTTTAGTGGTGCACATAAAGTGCTTATGCATGGAAAATTCATATTATATGTACATATTAACCACTCATTATCTCCATACATTCAAAAGGGAAAAAAATGTGTGGAAGTAAAGAAACAGTAGATGATCTATCTCAAAGTTCAGTCTGAAAAAACTGCAGCGACATCAATAAATGAAGCTGTTGTGGCCATATGGAAATGTAAATTACCCCTCGGCGATCAATAAATTGTGTTGATGTATCGATCCATTCAATCTGCAGCCTGGCCACTCCTAATCTTACACATTGAGCTCTTCGGTGGCATACATTTCAAGATGCAGCTAAAAATGTGCTTCTGAACCCAGGAAATGCTGACGACTGGGGTTTGGGAAGACGGTAAAGGACACATTTATAATGAGACTTCTCAATGATTTGATTGTTTCATTGCAGTGAGAAAAAAAGATTGGTGTTTCTTCAACTTTGGTCCATTTATGTTCCAGGACATGAAATGAAAATTATTTTGCAAACACAGTACATCTTACTGTGAATGTTTCATCAATGTACTAAGATGAACGGAGGTCTTACGGGCGTCATTATTGACATCATTTTCATAACCTTTTAAGTCCTCACTCTTTTTCTCAAACAAGCAGAAGCTTCTCAAAGAAAATTTAGTATATAGACGTTGGTCTACTCCGTTATAAAATCAATATGTACGGTTCTAGGTGGGTTATTGGTCAATAAATGCGAAACGGGTTCTCATATACTGGTTTTGGTGAAGATTTCTTGGGGTATAAGAGTGTTTGTGCTTGGGAAAGTAGAAGAGAGAGTGTTGGTGTGTCCTACCTTCTCCAGATCTAGATGTTCCCAGGTCCAGATCATCTCTGGTGCCGCTCTGAGAGTCCAGGTACGTGGCAGGAACCCAGCCCTGTTCTTCAACAGTGCTGACAAACCACCAGCCTACAAAAAAAACATCCAGAAGATATTATTTTTCACCTAATATAGTGTTTAGAGAAAGGCGATGCATCTATGTGTTATTTGGATTTGGATTTTACTGATCTGATGGGATGCAATGTTTTGGCTTCAATCGAATATGCAAACACACTCTCTCTGGTGTTAGTTTCAGGCGATGCCGATGCATTTAAGCATTCTGTACACTAACTTCCTGTGTATCGTTTGGGATCAATTAGGCCTCACACATCATAAATATCATTGAGGGTGAACATTATTGTGTTTGTATGCACAGTCAAACATGAGGAAGGTTGGATGTGTCTGACATGCTCTTAGCAGCTGACATGTTTTATGAGTTTATATGCGTGTGCCTGTGTGTTTTCGGCCAAAATAACCTCATCAATTAAATTTATGGATTTCAACTCTTCCTTCGTGTGTCTGAATAAGTGCTGAATTTGTTAAATGTGGTGTCAGGATTATTATTTGTTTTTGAAATACGGATTGTAATGTGTTTTTTTGGGTTTCCACAATAACTCGAAGATGATTCTGAGCAGCTTTAAAAACAAAACGGTCAAAGAAAAAGTGTTATGCCAAGAGATGCTCATACAACCTTTATGAAAAGGACATTTGACTACATCTAACTGTGCAGAACTACAATTTACTAAGATTATGGAATTAAAACCATATATTTGGCACACTTAAACTTAAATGCAAAGCTGACATAAGTTAAAGCCAATGAATGAAAATTCAAAACGGTTTTCCAGCTGAAACAGATCTTTCTGAGCGAGCCTGTTGCCAAGGTAACAGAGTATTTTTGGAAAGCTCTTCATAACAGTGTGATGTCATCAGTCAGCAGTAATCTAGCTCTGACATCATAATGGCACAGAAGCAAAGTCTTTTGACAGGGCGCTAAGTGATCAACAGCAAATGTTCTAAAGCAACACGGGCCAATAATGATGTCAAACACTGTACGCTTTAGGAAAATACTTCAACATGCATATACTGTGCACTACCATTCAAAAGTTTGAGGAGTTTTCTAGAAAAAAGAATTTATTCAGCAAGGATGTGTTAAAATGATGAGTGGCAGTAACGTTTTATGATTTACCACAAAAATATTAAGTAGCACAACTGTTGTCAACATTGATAATAATAAGAATATGTTACTTCAGCACCGAATCATAGAATGATTTCTGAAGGATCATGTGACAATGAAGACTGGAGTAATTCAGCTTTGCCATCAGAGTTACATTTTAAAACATATTAAAAGATATTTAAGTTGTAAAATCATTTTACAATATTAGTTTTTAATCAAATAAATGCAGCCTAAGAGATGAGCATAAGAGACTGACTACAAACATCTGAACGGTAACATATTTGCAGCTGGATTATGCACTAGACCTTCAAGACCAATGCTAGACCCCATATCCAGTTTATAATCTGAAACAGAGACATATTTACTGCATCTTTCTTTTCAAGCCCTACTTTGTACAGTGGCTTTGTTGGCATTTACAGTCATGGAATTCTTGTAAATCCTTTCCAAGGGTGAAGATGCCGCACCGACCTGTGGTGGACATAATTATCATCTTCAGTATGTTGGAAATAGTAGTCTTTTTTGAAACCATAAACCAAGATCCATATCCAGACCAAAACTTCAAGTTTTGAGACCCAGACCATGTTTATGTAGTCTCAAGACCACAAGATAAAGACTTCAACTCTAGAATTAACATAATACTAAAAGCAAAAAATGTATCATTTCGTAGCTCAAAATTTGCCTAGAAAATCTAAATTAAAAGTCAAATGAATGCAGTCTGATATAGTCAAAGTAAAGTACTTAAAGGTTTATATTACTTGAACTAAAGTATCCCTGGGTCTGTCTTAACAGTTGGTCAATGGGTTAATATTATTATTTCAATATGTGCCATCAGTGTTTATTTACAAAAAAAAATGCGCATCCTCGTATTATACATTGTCGACAACTATCAAGTTTATCCTGAATGGACTTTTCAGACAAAGGCCTGGTTTCTCAGACAGTGCTTAGAATTAAGCCAGGATTAGGCCTTAGTTCAATTAGGACATTTAAGTAGCTTTTATAAACGTGCCTTTTAAAAAAAAAAACCTTAATGGTGTTTATCTTGAGACAAAACAATGGCACTGACATATTTTAATCAGAGCTTAGTTGCTTTCAGCGGCTCTAACATGTATTTTAGTCTGGGACTAGGTTTAAACCTTGTCTGTGAAACAGGAGGTATAAGAATTAATGAATTAAACAGTCTCTAACTTGAATAAATGTAACAAAAGTGTGATAAATGTAACAGCAACTGGAAAAGTTGTATAATACGGATATAAAAAAAAATACGTTTAAATATGTTTCAACAGAAAATTGCCTCCTCAAACTCGAGACATATCTTAAAGAGATATAGTACTTCACCTCTGGAAAGATGAATGTGTATTTAAAATGGGTCATTTACTGTATGTAGAAGAAATGTGAAATTATTTTGAGAATTTGGAGCTTTATAGAATGAGAAAAGCTAGAAAATGTATTTTTGGCTTATGTGGATGAAAGACAACAACTCCCAGAATGCACTTGCTTCACCGCCCTAGTAGGCCACGCCTACCGGTAACAGAGCGCAGTAGTTAAACAACAAGTCTAGGCTACTAGTGAGTCTGCCCAAAATTTTGTTTCGAGATCGCCCAAAATGTCTGGGATTCGGCTTTTGCATTCTGCAGTCGCCATTCATTATGTTTACTGGGGCGTAGTAAACATAATGAATGAGTGTGGCATGAGTGTGGAATCATGGGAGTTGTAGTTCTCACCTCCACAGCCGATGCAAAAAAATCTGACGGGACTCAGGAAGAAACCGTGTTCACGTATAAGGTAATTTATTAAAGTTTTATGAACGTTATGAATGGATGAATGAATATTAAGTTTAACAGAAATTTTTCTTGAGCAGTAAATCAACATATAAGAATGATTTATAAAGGATCAGGATAAATGCAGCCTTGGTGAGCCTAAGAGGCTTCTTTCTAGAAACACTACAAAATCTCACTGAACCCAAACTTTTGGATGGCCATGCTCATTTTAAACTCAAAGAAACAGTGGCTCTCATTTTAAAAAATGTAACGGCGATGCCAATTGGAAGACATACACTGAGAGACGGAAACAAACACAAAGATCAGAAAACTAGCACTGAGTCAGAGTGCCAAAAAAATCACAACAGTGCTTACATACAGAAATCTTAAGATTCATTTGAGTCAATTTGACCACACTGACATATATACCACCCTGACACAGCAAATCTCTCACAAACGCATACACACGAGTACTATGAACTTGCTAATGAATTTGTGAGAGAGCTGAGAGCAGGTTGTGGCCACCCTGCCAGACTGACCCTCTTTCAATGAGATACTTGTCTCCCTGTTTGTGCAAACCAGGAACCGTCTACGGCAAGCACTGAGGGTCAATTCAATCAGAATAAAAAATTGGAAGGGTTGCGCACAGTTTAGCCATCACACAGATGCTTTTCATTGAAGTAATTGGGTATTTGTTTATCTATTTGCGGGTATATAGTTGTGTGTCATCACAGCTTTCAGTAGGTGCACTCAAAGTTTACACATTAAACTAATTAAACAGTACTTTTAATGATGTATTAAATAAAAAAACTGTATACAAACATAAGATGAAGACTGTATTCTTATCAGTATCTGTTTTATTTCAGATGAGAAATCACATGACAAGCCAAATACTACTAAAATTACACTGACTTTATATCTCCCAATTCTGACTTTATATCTCGCAATTGCGACTTTATAACTCGCAATTCTGACTTTATAACTCGCAATTCTGACTTTATATCTCGCAATTCTGAATTTATATCTCGCAATTGCAACTTTATATCTCGCAATTCTGACTTTATATCTCGCAATTTTTACTTTATATCTCGCAATTCTGACTTTATATCTCGCAATTCTGACTTTATAACTCGCAATTCTGACTTTATAACTCGCAGTTCTGACTTTATATCTCGCAATTCTGAATTTATATCTCGCAATTTTTACTTGATATCTCGCAATTCTGACTTTATATCTCGCAATTGCGACTTTATATCTCGCAATTCTGACTTTATATCTCACAATTCTGACTTTATATCTCGCAATTCTGACTTTATATCTCGCAATTGCGACTTTATATCTCACAATTCTGACTTTATATCTCGCAATTGCGACTTTATATCTCACAATTCTGACTTCATATTTCGCAATTGAGACTTTATATCACGCAATTCTGACTTTATATCTCGCAATTGCAACTTTATATCTCACAATTCTGACTTTATATTTCGCAATTAAGACTTTATATCATGCAATTCTGACTTTATATCTCACAATTGCGACTTTATATCTCACAATTCTGACTTTATATTTCGCAATTAAGACTTTATATCATGCAATTCTGACTTTATATCTCGCAATTGCGACTTTATATCTCGCAATTGCGACTTTATATCTCGCAATTCTGACTTTCCATTTCGCAATTCTGCGATATAATTTAGAATTGCGAGAAGTAAACTCGCAATTGTGAGAAAAAAAGTCTGAATTGTGAGATAAAATGTCGCAATTACCTTTTATATTTTTCATTCAATGGCGGAAACAAGCTTCCATACCAATAGGTGTCGGATGCAACCGTACACATCCAAGACAACATAAACAAAGTCGACAATTACTGTGTGCACCTTTAAAGAAATAATCTCACACCTTCTGATTAGACATTTGAGAGCATTTCAAATACTGGATATCCAATAGCAATAATGAATATGAACAGTCAGAAAAATCAGCTGGGATGACTTGAAAGCTAATATGTTATGCCTGCCAAGTTTCAAAGCCAAACTTTTGCTTGACAAAGCAGAAACTAATTCTTTAACCAAAACAAAAGACAACCGGAATGCTGTTTTGATGCTGAAACTATGTACTCCTCTTCAGCTCAGGACGTTACGATACTCTCACACAAAAACAGTCAACAGAAGTCTTTCGGCTGAGATACAGGTGGGCTTGCTCTTCAAAGCAAAAGATCTAGTCTTTTCTGAGAAAGATGGTGCTTCTGCAAAACAGGCTAATAAATCTTACACTGCGTATCTGCTTCTGAGAAATGTTTCTTCTGAAAACTGCATGTGTGTGCCATGAACTTCTGTTCCAATACACATGGTAGGGGAGTAGATCATGTAAGCTTTATTGTACTTTTATATGTACTTTCTCCTATTCTAGTTTGACACCTTGCCACTATCAAAACCCTGCTTGTTTCAGCAATTCAACATGTCTGGCTCAACCAGTGGTTTGAGTTTTGGATTACCTGTTTGGTTGAAGAATTAAAGAACAGATAATAAGTTTAAAAACAAATCATTATTTCTTTTTTTTTTTTTTTTTTGCAATTCCCTTTGCCACCACTAGTAGAAATAACAAAAATCACCATTCACAAATGAATGAAAGAACAAACAACAGGAAGGAGCAAAGAACAGACAAACAATGAACGAGTGGATGAGAGATAGAATGCAGAGACAAAGGAATGGATGAGAGAACAATGAATGAAAAAAGCAAAAGAAAGAATAACATATGACACAATAAATATACTTTAAGCTTGAGAGTCTTCCAATAAAGAAAGCCGTGTAATACTTAATAAAACGTTATTTAAACACTGAAAATGAAGATCTGATTTGGATGTCATAATGTTCACAGGCAGATTCATAACCACCAACATTCCCAACATTAAGATTAATGTTCAATCAATATGGATTTCAGGTGTTTCAGCCTGCAGTATTGAATATAGATATATGACACTAGATTTGAGCTCATGTGATACAATTCTGATGTTCAGCTCTGTTATAATTAAACTGAACTGGAAGGAAAGGCAAGAACCAAGAGAGGCTGAACAAAAGAGACAAGGAAAGAGAGAGAGAAAGAGAGAGCAGCAGTTTGGCCTAAACTTCAAAGCTGGAGTTTCACCACACATTCCCTCCATCCAAACCAGCCAGAAGAAGAAGAAAAGAAAAATCATTAAGACAGGCAGAAATTCAAGTGCCTTTCACTTTCTTATTTTAGGGCTGAAGAAGCAAACAGACATGAAAACATTAATCAGACAGAAGCAATGTATGAAAACAACAAATTATATCATAGAACACATTGTTTATGGAATTCTGAGAATGGTAATGAATGTTGTACGATACAGATGAGTTATGAGAGAGAGACAAGCCTTAAAACAAGTCCAGAAGTAAAGAAAAAAATGTAACACATTGCTTTTATTAAAGGGATAGTTCACTTTGAAATTAATTTTTTGGTTTGTTGTAGCTTACCTCAAGGGCTTCCAAGATAGGTGTCTGTTTCCAAAGTAGTTTCAATTTTGATATTTTTTAGGTCAAACCGTTCTTGTCTGTCAGTCATATAATGGAGGTCTATGGTCACCACCTCAAAGAGCATGCAGTCCAAATTAAACATGATTTAATGACTCGTAAATGTAAGTACACATTGATGGCCTAAGACACGAAATGAGCGGTTTGTGTGAGAAAACAAACAGAATTTATATCGTTTTACCTCTCGTAACCACAGCCATGTCCAAGTGATCTGAGGGCATGCAAGCTTCGGTCTGCGCAAGCGCCGGAAAGATCCCTCAATCTCTTGCACGGTTGTCTGTTGATATATCGAAATCGTCTTCCTTTTTGCGATTTCCTGTATTTCTAAATATGTTTACATCTTCACAGTGAAAGAAACACTTCTGAAATCTCTGTGTAAACAATGAGTGACGTACACGTGCAGACCGATATAAATACTATTCCGATATAAATACTGTTCGTTTTCTCACACAAACCGCTCGTTTTGTGTCTTAGGCCATCAATGTGTACTTACATTTAAAAGTCATTAAATCATGTTTAATTTGGACTTCTCTGTGCATGCTCTTTGAGGTGGTGACCATAAACCTCCATTATATGACTGATAGACAAGAACGGTTTGACCTAAAAAATATCAAAATTGAAACTACTGAGGAAACAAAGACACCAACATCTTGGATGCCCATGAGGTAAGCTAAAACATATCAAAAATTAATTTCAAAGTGAACTATCCCTTTAAGTTCACACTGATTTTTTTATGTTATTCAAAAAGAATCGCTGTTTTACCACACGATTATCTATCGATATAACGGCTTTCAATGAAATGTCACATGTCTGATTACTAATCCGACTGAAATCACTGGAAGGGTATTTCATCTGACGTTCTCCAAAATCCAGGCGGAGAGTCTGGCCTACATTTTGTCACACTCAAGTTCTTTCCTGAAAAGCTGGAGTATCAGGTTTTGGGCTTAGGACCAAAATGGGTTTGGTGTAATCTAACAAAGCCGAGGCAGTGGAGGGGGGCTTCTCTTTGGTCTGAACTTCAAAGCCGGTGATGTCGCTCACTCATGCACATTAATCTAAGATCACTGTTGCGGTTTTATTTCAAGAGCTCCAGTGGTTGAGATTTGTTCAGGAACAGCTGGTCTTAGATCAGCATAAACATGTTATTTCTTTCCTGCACTTGTTTTCCTGGACCGGTTCATTGAAAAGAGAGTGATGTTTTCAAGGAAACTGGCAACCAATCAGAAACGTAATCAGTGAGAGAACGATGGAGATCTTCAGACACAAACAATGCCTGTAAGCAGAACATTTTGAACTGAAGGAAAAGTACAAAATTTGAATATATGAGGGGATATAGGTTTGGAATGACAAAACATTAAAACTACACTTTTAGAAAGTGAAATAGGGTTCTATACAGTAGACCTATAGGGTTCTTAATGAGAAATGTCTTAATGTTGGGTTATTTAATGTTTTTCTAGTGAAAAAGCATGTGCCATTTAATTTATTAAATGTAATAAATAAATAAAACAAAATCCATAAAATTATACCATAATGGATACCCATAAAGGTCAATTTACACCATATAAAGAAATGCCAACAAACAAGTTGGCCGTTGGATTTAGAATTGCCTAAAAATGTTCTCTATATGAAGCGCCTGACAACCTTTTCTTCTAAGAGTTCTCCTTTCTCCTCTTATCAACATTTACTCATCCTCATGTCATTCCAAACCTGTATGACTTTCTTTGTTACTGCAGAACACAAAAGAAGATATTTTGAAAAAGGTCTCAAAAGCCAAACAAAATGGACCCCATTGACTTTCATTATATGGACAAAAAAAAAACAGTTCTTCAGAATAACTTCTTTTGTGTTCAGTCATACCGGTTGTGTAAATGATGACAATTTTCTCTCTTTTTTTTGAGGTTGAAAGCCTGAATACGGATTGATTTTCCCTGCCACACTCTTACAGAAATAAATAAATGTATTGATCAGTCGATTTTCAAAATGCTTAAAGCCAGTTATTTCAGCTTTGTGGCTTTCTTACTATCAAGACTATTATCTCAATGACCTTAATCATTTAAACAATAGAGACCCCTGAGAGGTGTAGCACCAGGCTTATAAAGACCTTTTCAGAAAGCTCATTGGAAATAAAAGTTTGAACCCTTTGGTCCAGGTTCAGCGTGGCTCTCCACGGACCGGATCTCCAACAGGAACGAGGCCAAGATAAACCAGCCTACCCGAGACCGCGAGCAGCTCTCTATTGACTCTGTTACAGTGTGCGGGGGTTACCGGCTGAATGAATGGACCCAGGGGAGAGAGAGGCGAGAGGATGGAAGGGAACCTCACAATATTGATGGCACAGAGCAATTTTCATAGTAGAGCATTGTTCAGGAAGCACAGACGCCCTGTGAAAAAAATCAAACGTGCTAAAAGATTTAAATACGCTAAAGATACTCAATGGAATAATAAACGTTTCTTTATAAGAATCATTAATAAAATACTTAAATGAAGAATTTATATTTAAAAACTGTGGGGTCTGTACGATTATTTGAGTGTTTTGTTTTTTTTTTTAAGTTATGCTCACCAATACAGCATTTATTGGATCAAAAACACAAATTACATTTGAGATTTTTCTATTTGAATACATTTTAAAATGTAATTTATAACTGTGATGCAAAGCTGAATTTTCAGCATCATTACTCTATTCTTCAGTGTCACATGATCCTTCAGAAATCATTCTAATGTGCTAATTTGCTGCTCAAGAATCATTACTTACTATAATCCATGTTGAAATTTTTTTCCTCACTTTTTGATGAATACAATTTTTAAAGAACAGCATTTACAGTATATGAAATAGTGTTATATGAAATACATATATATATATATATATATATATATATATATATATATATATATTGATTTTACTGACAATATTAGAGCTTGTTTTTTTTGCAATATATATAGGCATCATATGACACTTTTGACAATGCGTATAAATCCAACGCACATGGCACCCTTTAGCATCAATATGGCTGCATTTACATTGCAGGTCTTGATGAACAAAATCGGATTTTCTAACTAAATCCGATTTTTTTTTTTTTTTTTGACACCCTTCTTACATCATCTTTTAAAAGTGACCCGTATCCGATTTTTGCATTTACACTATACACTGCTGAAACTTCCAAATGTAGACGTTCTGACTCGGAAAAGGGAATAAAACAGCACGAAATGCAATGGATGCAGATGCAAATAAAATTTTGCAGGTTTGCTTTCCACAATATTTTGAAAAGTCAGCAAAAACATTGGTCTCGTACGGTGGAGAAAAAGCTGTTGGCACTGTAGCCACGAGCGCGTAAAACCTTGCCTCGCATATATCATGAAAAGTCTTCAAACACGGATTAATTTCTGTAACAACGCTGCATTTTTGCCGCCGTGACACTCAAAACACATGAAACCTTCGCATTGCTCCACTGTGTATCCTTCGTCCTCCATCGCGACTATAATAAGTCATCAGTCATGTGATCTCAGTTGGTGCACGGTGTCCATCTGAGTTGACGTCACTTTTTTAATGACGTACGACTCGCATTTACTGGGGAATATCCGATTTGTCTGCTTACATGGCACACGCAAATGCACGCATCCGATTTATTACCACATATGAGTGAGGCCTGAATCCAATCTGAGAAAATCAGAATCCATGCGTTTTTTTTTTCCTGCGTACACGTTCAACGGTCATATCCGATCTGTGCCACATGAGAGGAAAAAATCGGATTTGGGTCACTTGAACCATGCAGTGTACTGTAAATGGGGCCTATGAGACGCAGATATATATGGGGCAGAAGGCGCCTCCTAGTGGTCTAACCCTAACCCAGACCTAAACCTACCCCTAATGAGTATACTAAGAGTATAATCTTTTCTATACAAAACAGCAAAAGTATTACAGTAAACAGTCTTTCGAATGTACATTACAATATTTTAAGGCCTGATTTCAGCTGTGAAATTCTTGTAGCACCATTTCTTTCTTTCTTTCTTTTTCGTTTAGCTCACCAAAATGTAGTTCTCTAAGACTAAAAATTAAAATGACATCATTTCAAACACCTTATGATGACAGAAAAAGGGATTTGGCAGAATGTCCAGTCTCTGTTTTATAGTATAAAAGTGGATGAGAAATTTACAGTTGCTTTATACGACTTGCGGGATTTATTCAGTCTTCTAAAACCATACAATAGCTTTGTGTGGAAAACACGCCAAAATTTGCTGACAACATATTTAAACCCGTAAGTATTTTTACGTGGAAGAGTATAGCAACAAATAATGACAAAAACAGTGGATTGATCTATAAACTCTTGATGGCTTTGACTGCGTTATCTATCTCACAGACATTCAACAAAAACTTCTGAATGCTTTCTGGTGGTATTGGTTTGGGATGCGTGACACTGTAACCACTCTGTAAGAATCTAAGGCCCTGCAAGATCCATTAGCATATAATGAAACTAAGGACAAGGGGGATTTTTCCATCGTTCCCTCTCCATGACCCAGAGAGAAGCCAGAGCAGCCCAACTTCTGCCAGTCGCTTCTTATAAACGCGATTTCAGCCACATTAAAAAGTAGGTTTAAATGATATACAATCTTAATAAACATACTGCATCTGACAGATACACTAGGGTAGTCATTTAATTCAAAATATGGAGACGGGATTTTAGAGGATGGGCTTCTAGTGATATCAAGCTGCTGCAACTCATCTTCAGTTTCAAAAAATGCTTTGCACATTTGAGGAATTCTGGAGTCAGCGAAGGACAGACAGTTCACTCCAGGGGTAGGCCTAGGCTGATTTAAAGGAACAGTTCACTCTAAAATAACAATTCCCCCAGCATTTGTTCAGTTTCGTAAGAGCTCAAACATGCATGACTTTCTTTCTTTGGGGTGAGCCATTCCTTTAAATGATTCTGTCACTGTGTTTAGATTCTATTATCTTCTCCCATTCAGATATTTTCTGCTTTTGTTTCTCGAGTTCATTAATCCTGTGGCCCTGCGTGGTTCATCTCTTCCCAACCCAAGCGGAGTTGCCTGCACTGTAAAACAGCTGGAGTTTAACTGTGGTTAAGGAAGCCAAGAGTTTTTTTACTCAAGGACAACTGCATCCTGAGCAAGACTCTTATGCCTGAGTTTTTAGTGTGATTAAATTACTTGTCCAGTTGTGAGAATCAATGAGTTGTACCTGGAAATCTGTACTCGGCTTGAACAAATAAACCAGCAATCTACTGTTAAAAGAAAGGCATAGAGCAAAGGTTTGTTCACACAAAGAATGATAACTAAACTGCAAGGTTTTAACAGTGGATTCTTTGAAATCACTTTAAAGAATTAATATAATGTTATAGTTCTTTATGTGGACACTAATATAGATAGAATTATTACAACTATGTGTCTTAACTCTAAGGGTTAAATTGTCAAATAAAAGCTAAATGAACAAATGTCTGAGGTGTTGACCAGACTGATATAGGACTTTTGGATTGATTACTCTATAATGGTCATAATGTATTCAAGATCAGGTTCATCCGATGGAAGAGGAGGAATGTTTCAGTGTACAGTATATCAAATATGAAACTTTCTTGCTCCAAAAAAATACTGTATATGAAAAAAATAATTTGAAACGGCATTCATTTTCTTAAACAGTGGTTCTCAGTCAAGCGACTGGGGCCCACTAAAGGGCCTTAGCTAACTTCCAAAATAAGATGGCCCTAGTAAGTCTTAAAATCACTTACAGGAGTAGTTCACTTTAAAAAAAAAAAAAACTTTAGCTGATAATTTACTCACCCCCATGTCATCCAGGATATCCACGTCATTCTTTCTTCAGTCGAAAAGAAATTAAGGTTTTTGATGAAAACATTCCAGGATTTTTCTCCATATAATGGACTTCAATGGGAACCAAACGAGACCGTTTCAGTGCAAACTGCAAACTGTTCAAATGGCTTTAAACGATTTTAGACGATGAATAAGGGTCTTATCAAGCAAAACGATCGGTCATTTAAAAAAACAAAACAAAGTTTACGTTTTATACGCTCAAATGGTCACCTTGCTCTGTTCTGTGATGGCCGTTCGAACTCGTTTATCAAAATGAACGAATCTTTTTTCGTGTCATTTGGTTCATTCAATGAACGAAATGAACGAGTTGACTCGGGAAAAGATTCGTTCATTTTGATAAATGAGTTCGAATAGGAGAGTTTGCACTGAAACTGTCTTTTGGACCTTGAACCGTTTGGTTCCCATTGAAGTCCATTACATGGAGAAAAATCCTGGAATGTTTTCATCAAAAACCTTAATTTCTTTTCGACTGAAGAAAGAATGACTTGGATGGCATGGGGTGAGTAAATTATCAGCAAAAGGTTTTTTTTAAAGTGAACTACTCCTTTAAATGTAGTTTATTTTCATCATAGCAGAATAACCAACCTATTAGTTTAGACAATAGGTTGGGCCTTGGAGTCAATTAGGTTTGCTCTAAAATCTCTCTTAATATTTGCATTGTATAACAACACATTTAAAAAAAAAAAAAATAACCTTTAACCGGGCACCCCAAAATAGACTCAATCATCCAAAAGATGCCCAAATCAATAGAACAATTGGTTTAGTCTCAGTCTAGACTAGTTTAGTCAAAGGATTATTTTGAAACCAGGAGGTCAAGCTCTCTTTCTTAATGATATTACTCAGATCAAATGGGTTTACTGGATCTTTGCTCATCTGCAACTCCTGTCAACTCCTCCTAAGCCTCCACACTCCATATAGGAAAAAATGATTACTCACAAACTTTTTTTTTTTTTTTTTCAACAGAAGAACGCTAGTTCTCGAGGTCCTCTTGTTTATAATTACTAACTCTCTGGATGTGCAAACATGTTTTTGGCAAACATGACTAGAGACAAAGTGGCTCAACCTCTAATGTACAAGGCTACGAGATATGCTGGCAAGTTTAAACATTTACAGCATTAACATTAATCTGGGAAAACAAACCAAAGGGGGAAAAAAACCAACAACACTCAAGGCTCTCTTTCTTCCCATTGTTGTTGTCAATCTCTACATTCCACATGATCTCTAATGTTGTGTGACCCTGATCCATTAGCACATCTTCCAACTGACAAACTTCTCATGACTATCTCATGGACATTCCAGATCAATCTGGCCTCCATCCCAGAGATCTGGAGGGGGTTCAACCGCCAAAAAAACTGGCCATACGACACCTCCAGGTGGGGCCAAGAGCCAGACTGTAGATTTACAGGGAGAGGGGAATGTCAGAAGAGGGAACCAGGGGATCTTAAGGACAAAGACTAAAGGAGGAGCTCTACATCAAAGAGGAAGAACGTATCAGAAAAGACGAGAAAGATAAAACAGACCCGCTTAACATGTGGATCGTGAGCATAAGAAAGCATTCACATTTGCAGGTGAATGTGTGTTTGTGTATACACCGGTTTTGCCAATAAATACCACGTGGTAACCTAATTAGCTTTGTGTGTGTGTGTGTGCACTCTAAAAGTTGCTGGGTTGTTTTAACCCAACTTTGGGTTAAATATGGACAAACCCAGCCATTGGGTTAATTTTTTTAATTATATTTTTAACCCAATGTTTGGGTTTGTCCATATTTGACCCAAAGATGGGTTAAAACAACCCAGCAAAGGGTAGAAACACACCAAGAATGATAACTAAAGGTAACTATAATGATATTTGCGTCCACACCAATTCATGATGTAGTTGTTTATTATAAGCATGCCTGCCGCTTTAAATGCTTGCACTCTTCAAAGTCAGGTAGATTCTGGTTGGCTGTCAATGTTGTTGTTGTTGTTTTTAATCATTTTGAAAGTGATTCCAACAATTTCTCTGTGTTATCATTATGGTTGTGGTTTGGTGCCATTCGTTTTGAATTTACAATCGTTGTTACTATCGTTATTATCCTTGGTGTGATTTAGTATCCTTGGCTTTTTACAATGCAAATTGTATCAAAGCAGCTTCACAGTGATAACATGAAAATAATACAACACAGATGAATAATATTGTTGAATATTAAATGTCCCCAACTAAGCAAGCCAAAAGCCAAGGCAACAGTGGCAACGAACCAAAACAAAAACCTTGGGAGAACCCAGGCTCAGTCGGGGGCCAGTTACAAAACAAATTGGATGGAAACATTAAGAGTATTTGTCCATTTCCATCTGTTTGGAGGACTCACCGCTTTCGCTCTTCTCGATCACGTCCACCGTCTCTCCAGCCTTCAGACTGATCTCCGAGTTCTCCTGCCGCTCGTAGTTGGCCACCACCACGTACTGCTCCAGCACCATGGGCTCACTGCTGTCCAGTCCTGCCGACGAGGGGAAGAAACAAGCTGTCAGCCACCGTCCCGCCATCCCTGCACCTCCCCCGCCAACCCTGCCCTGCCAGCGACCTCCGGCTTGACCCCTGTACACCGCCATCCGCTCTCCAAAGCCTAGCGCAACTCAAACTCCTGCAGACTGAGCATGCTCCACAACGACGGGCCATTTAGACGAACCTTCGCCCTCGCTGGACGCGCATTTGAATGTTGGGGGGGGAGAACGATCACGAAAATGTAAGGCGAGGTCAATTTCCTTCAGGGATTCGAGAGCTCGGTAGGGACTTGGTGATGCCGGGTCTCCATAATACAGTGATGGTTTTCGTGAGGAAACGGGGGAGGGATGTTCGGAAGGGAAAAGAGACTGGGAGAGAGCTGTTTACGGTAGGGGAAGTGACTCGCAAGTGGAGGAATAGAAAGTTTTTCTTCATCAGACGAGCAAGAACAGGCCTCCCGCCCTCTCTCCTGCCCTCCCTTTCTCGTTTTTCACTCTAATTCGCTCTCTTTCTCCATCCCTCCTCCCATCTGGCTGAAACGGGGAGAGAGAAAAACGCCAATCAGGGTAGACTGCTCTCCAAGCCTTAAATAGAAACATATGAGTGGGCCGAGTAAAGAGAGAGAAGCCGTGTTTATGTGAAACGCAAGAAGAAAGCATTTCAGCTGGGGTTAAGCAACACTCTCTTACTCTATCCTTCTCTCTTTCTTTTTTATTTCCTCTAACCTGTTCTTCTTCATCAATGACTTTAAGGGATATTTAAGGCAAAAATGTAAATGCTGTAATTATTTAGTCAGCCTTATGTTGCCCTAAACCTGTATGACTTACTGTATTCCATAAAGGTATATTTGTTTTAAGAATATTACATATAATGAGAGTGAATAAGGACCAGGTATTTCAAAATCCAAAATAATGGGATAGTAAAAAATTATTACAGAAGTCCAGTGGCCCTATCACATGATCATATGCGCAAATCAGTAGAATGAACAAGTAGGATTTTGACAATACTAAAGTATAAATTATTTATAATGAAATAAAAAACACAATTTTCAAAAAATTAAACACAATTAATTTTAAGTAGCACAACAGCTTTCAAATTTGATAATAATATAAAAATAATAAATTAATACATTTTTTGAGCAATGATTAAAAACTCAATTACATCAATAAATTACATTTAAAATGTCTATTAAAATATAAAACAGTTATTTTAAATTGTAATAAAAATTTAAATATTACTGTTTTTACTATAAGACTTCTTTAAAAAAAGAGAGAGAGAGAAACAGAAAAAGAAACGGCCCCAAACTTTTCAGTGGTAGTGTTTTGTTTTTTAATCGCATATCCTGTTTAACTCAGAAAAACATGACAGCAATAAAATGAGCTGAAATTGCGGTTTCATGTTTTAAAACGAAAATATCTAAAGAATAACACATCAAACGCTTCTGGCTTGTGCATTTCAATAATTTCTGCATATAGTTACTAAAACTTCAAATGATATATGTGTACTTCTAACTACTTCTGTAGTTTCTTTATATGTGCTTGAACTTCAAAACACTGTGTGGTTGCTTTTCTCGTAGTGTGGTCTTCTGGACCCTAGAGGCTTTTTATAGCAAAAAAAAAAAAATGTCTAAAATGTTCTCAAAAACATCAAATGTGCAATGCATCTTTTTTTTTCTTCTTTTAATTTCTAAAGGCCAAAGAGGTGGCAGGCAGGTGCTTTTGCAACTTTTTACACACAACTATTACTTGCGTACCACCATATCATTAACACATTTCTTTAGGACATGTATCACAGTGGACTATGTCCAATGTATGCATGGTATATGTATAAAGTGATGATCATTACCATAGCAGTGACATGGAATTTTTTTACAGGCAATAATTTGCGCATCCAGTCTTGGTAGATATGGATGCTCATTAATTCAGGGCAAATTCTCTCAAATGAATATTATTTAACTAGACTGGATTAGTTAAATGAATCAAATCAAAACTTTTTGTACCAAACAAATCTAGCATACAATCAGGTCTTGAGCTCTTATTCAATATCAAGCTGTCATGATGCCAACAGCATGTCTTTGTTGCTAGTGCAATGTGTTTTAAAACTCATAAGCTCTTAAATCAGGATTATAGGGAATCCTTTATCCAGAGAGAAGTGAGAGAGCAGAGCAGGAGTTCTGTATCTTGTCACTATTACCCTCAGTACGGAAGAAGCTAATTAGCGCTGCCTCACATGACAACATACTGCATTGCTCAACCAAATACTTGCGGGTTGTGCTGAAGTCAGCTGTGATATATATTTCTGACATTTAACGCTGTTTGTGCCAATGGCAGATACATTTCCCTTCCATCTGACAGTCACCACAAAGAAAACAGTTCGATTTCCAAACTTTCCATTAGCATCCGTTTACTGTTACTTTTACCCCTGGTGGAAAATCCATCATAAACAGGTAATTGTGTTTTAGAGTGCAATAACTTGTTTCTTGCTGGTCTAAATCGGACATTATTTGGTTATTCAGCCTGTTCTCATCCCAAGGCGACATATACTGACGCTTTTGCCAATGCGTAGACATCCAACACACATGGCACCCTTTAGCGTCAATGACTACGTTTACATGCAGCCAATAACCCGTTAAAAACCAGGATATTAGCAATAACCCGGTCGCGAACGGCCATGTAAACACCGCCGAAAACCCGAATATGCTCATATCCCGGATTTTAAAAACCGGGATATTATACCTGGGGTACCCCTTTTCTAACCCGAATTTTTGGTCATGTAAACACGTATCAGCATATCCCCATAGTGATTTGTGTTCTGCGCATGTTCTATTCGCAAGGAATCTTGGGCCCCATTTACACGATGGGAATCTCCTCTCATTTACACGAAAACGCCGTTTTTATCACTGAAAACGATTATTTCTAAAAACTCCGGCCAAAGTGGAGATTTCTGAAAACGCCGGTTATGTGTTGTCGTGTGAACCGGGAGAAAAGGTGTTTTAGGTTCTATCTTGTCGTTTCTGAGGATTCTGATTGGCTTGCATGGCTTTATCCTTAACCCCTACACTGCCGACAATAGGTTTGGCATAGTAATGATGGCGCTCAACGGCGTATTTATGCGGGTGTGTAAACGATGTTATTTTTGAAAACGGAGAGGGGGAAAATATTTGTTTTGCTAAATACCCGGCTTTGTGTAAACGTGGCCTTGGTCTTTTGAGAAGAGAAACTTCTCGGCGCATACAAAAATCCGCGTTCAGTATACCGGAAGTAAATATGGCGAGACACAGCACAGCATACTTTTGGAGCGAGCTCAGTAACGTTACCAGCATCAAAGCGCAAACAAAGGCGATCCGCCCCGAACTATTCATTATGCGCATGCTGCTGTTTTTGTTGTCTTTGGATACAGGAAGAAGAATCGGAAATGACGCATATTGCGTCTTAAGGTTGTTCGAATGTCTAGACGCTAACCACGCGTCGCCGTTTACATCAGGATATTGCAATTCCATGTATACAGGAGAAACTCTCTCTGCTCACGCATGTAAACGGGTTATTCTTAATGTTTCAGAAACCCGAATAGTGACCTTAACCCAACCATAACCCGAAAATTGTCTGCATGTAAACGTAGTCAATATGAGATGCAGATATATATGGGCCGGAAGGCGCCCCCTAGTGGTCTAACCCTAACCCTTCCCCAGACCTAAACCTATCCACAACCGAAGCGTGTTATATTGACGCTAAAGGGTGCCATGTGCGTTGGATGTCTACGCATTGCCAAAAGCATCAGTATATGACACCTTGGGATGAGAATGCGTTGGGTTATTAGCTGGTAGGCAATATTTAACTAGCAATAAACATACTATATTAGCTCAAAACTGTTAAACTGGGTCGACCAGCTAAAAAAAACCTGATTTGACTAGCTAATGACCAGCTGGGACAAATTATAAAACACCTTTTTAAGCTGGATTTTGACATGTTGATGTTTTTAGAAAGGACTTAAACAAGCAAATCCACATGTGTTCAGTGCGTTTTCTTAGTTTTGCAGTGAATTGACCAATTATGTAGGGTGTGTGTGATGTTCATGGTGAAAACGCACTCCACATGGGCTATAGCTCTGTGAGCTTCAGCGGTTATTTCCGAAAACGGAGTGCATTCTTTTCTGAAATGTTTATTTGCAAGCCGTCGTCTCTAAGACTTCCCAGGAAAACGCTGAGAGGACCACAGGCTCTCGTGTCATGTTTTACATCCTCCGTTGTGTCTTCTTCTGCACTGCTAGCCTTGCAACACCTATTATAAATAGTTTGTCTTCTAGCATAAACTTTATAAGCCACATGTAAATCCACAAACCTGAAAGATCTGCTCTTTAAAAGAAAGGGTTTTACATCCTGATGTTTTAGGAGAACAGTTATGCCTCTTTAGCCAGTTAAAATCCCATGGCAATTTCTCTAAACACACCACTTGCCTATGATTGGACTTCTGTCTTATTAAAAAGTCATGTTTATTATTATATTGAATTCAAAAATCAAAAAAGACCATGCAGTTGAAGTTATCAGCCAAATGATGATTCATGGCAATTTATTTCTTCACTAAAGTCAATTTTTGACTCACATTTGTTAATGTTGGAGCTGTTTTAGGAACCGTTCTTGTAAAAACTGGGAAAATGACCACATTGAGGAGTTGCAAACGTGCATGCACACATATAAAGCAGTTACCTGAGGCCTCAGACTTGGTTGGACTGTCCTGAAGGCCATACATCCAAACTGAGGGCAACGGAAAAGAGAGGAAAGGAAAGAAATGGAGAAGAAAAGGAGCACAAATGTTAGTCAGAACAGAGTGGGAAAAGACAAAACAGCCAGCATTGCATGTTTTCAAGCTACAAATCCAGCTAAAAGTAACCTTTTTTATGTCCTACAATACAGACTTCCTTCAAATGCGTGACTAGCTCATTAGCTATTAGCATTAGCTTTGACATTAGAGTTAGTCCTATGATAGGAGACTACATTTTAGGTTTAGTACCATTGAATAATTGTGTGGCAAAGTTATTTTCATCCACATTTAGGTTGTTGCAATGTGAACAAATGTCATGTAACACAGCAATGAACATCATGATTGCCAATTATTAAAACAAATTTAGTGCAACAAATGTCCCTTAAGCTAAATGTGTATTATATCCACTACAAATAGGCTTCATTTTCTTTATGCAATCGCGCAGCCTAACACATCTCAGCATCTTCTTAACTGGATTTGCCAAATATCCCAAACCGGATAAATGGTAAATAGTGCAGTGAACACACAGCTTAACAGAGTTATTAAGCAAGGCGCCATCTGGTTACAATACCCATAAAGTGTCACATGCTGTTGAAAAACAATGTGACTGTGTATGTGTGTGTGTGTGTGTGCTCTGACAAATATATTGCCTGGAAAGAAAGTAAGTCAGAGTTTAAGGGTTTGAGTTCACGGCAGAGTTTCCTAATATCTCCTCTGTTATCACACACACACAGACCAATCTCCATCAGGAAATTAAATGTCACACGTCACTATCGGTGCAAAATATGAGAAGGCACCAGGGGAGACGTCTCAGCTGACGGGAACAATTACTTTGTTTTTATAACTTATTTCTTTTCAACACTTCAATGGATTCCCGGCAAAGGCCCTTGCATGCATGACACTAACAAATGAGGTGAAATTGAAACTGTGTAAACAATGAACGCACTCAAAACTGGCAGAATTCAAGAGGTACTCGCCGTCGAGTACATACCCCATAGGACGAGCCTCGCCCAATATCCCTCCACCCTTCCGTTCCATTCAACACCTCCGTCTCCTAAACCATTCATTCCTGACATTTCTTTCCACCTACAGTCTATTTGATTAACACAACAAATAAAAACATAACATTTGATCCATGCGGTGGTTAGCCGTTCATAAACATGGGGATTGTTTCCCACCCAAACCCTGATCTGAACACTGAAGAATGTGCGAAATGGTGCCATGGTAATATTTTTGTCAACATTTGGCTTCAAAGGAGCAAAACTTTATCAGATCTAGATTCAAAATCTTCTAGATTATGTTAAACATCATTGCGGCATAAAAAGTTGCAAAACTATCATTTTGGACCAAACCCTCCACCTTTATGAGGGTCTACTCTGCTGTGATTGGTCAGATGGCTAAGTCTGTTGTGATTGGTCTGCTGCTTAAAAAATGCTAAACGCCTATTACAATATCAATTTCAGCTGTCGAGTGATATGAAGAGTAATGATGGTGTCGGTTTTTATCGTATCAATTCAAGCCTGAGTCATAGTCCTTTTTTTTTGCTTTTGCAGTGCAGAAAACGTCCGAAATCGCGTACCTAGTATTTTTCCCAGGAACTTTTTTCCCAGGAACTTTTTTTTTTCCCTAGACCGCTGGCTTACTGCGTTTACACCGCATACTAAAGTACCGGTACGGGGCGGGAAGATTATAGTGACGTTGAACTGCGTGCGACTGCTCTTCCTAGCCTGCACGTTTGTTTTGAGTTTTGTATGGAGGAGATTCAAGCTTTGCCTCTTTTGTGCGCGATTGGTTTACTAACGAGGTAATTACCCAGATAGCAAACTGACATTGAATCAACGTGGAAATATGACATCGAAACAACGTTGATTTGACATTGTTTTGCTCATCGAATTAACGTTGAACCAACGTCAGACGCGTCATTCTTTCAAAACTAACGGAAAATCAACTTGAAATCAACGCGTTGTTTCAACGTTATGAAAGCAAACCAATTTTCGATTTTCATTTAGCTTTGAAGAATGCCGCGTCTGACGTTGGTTCAACGTTAATTCGATGAGCAAAATCAACGTTGTTTCAATGTCATGAGAGACGTCGTTTCCACGTTGATTCAATGTCAGTTTGCTGTCTGGGTAACAAAACGGCAGAAAAGAGACGAGCACCCAAAGCGTAATCAGAAAGCTCGTAATGCTAGATATAAAAGTAGACGTTTGTTATCAGCGGACATTGACCGTGAGATGGATGGGACGAACGCGCGCCAGCGTGGTGAGAACCAATCAGCATGTTCAGCACACAAGTCCCACCCCGAAAGTTCCTGAAGTCTGAAAAAGTACAACCTCGCCAGCAGGGACTTTCTGGGAGGGAAATTTTTACCTGGAACTACATTTAGACCCTGGTTCCTGCGGTGTAAACACATCGAGTAAGTTCCTAGTTCCTGGGGAAAGTTCCTGCGTTGGAAACGCAGCTTATGTGAATAGGTACTATATTTAAATAAGAACGTACTTCGCGACCGTAAAAAAAGTACGTTCTATATACAGGTACTATGAATGAGTCCGGACGTACTACATGTGCCATGTTGTTATCGCGTGACATACAGTGCGCTGTCACAACAGTGCAAAAATTTAAGGAGCCCGTTCCACTGACTGCACCAACGTTGCGCTGTTTTAAGTTCTGCTTTCTGTTTTCATCTGCGTTTTTACGTCATCCGAGCCGACAATCAAGAGGAGGCGTCGGTCAGCTGCTCGCAGATCACGCCTTTTGCGGAATTTCTCAAATAACATTTATTTACCTAATACATTTTACCTCATAAAACACACACACACAACCCCTGTGAACAATGACAGATGTTGATTTTTGGCAAGGAAAAAGCCAATTATTTGCTTGTGATATTACCATCGATAAATAAACATGAATGAATCAATAGAGATACGCATGTGTGTTTATCTCCTAACGTTAGAGCCGCGTCTTCGGTTTCCGCCATTTTCAGATATAACAACAACAACTCCTCTCCTGCGGCATCATGGGATAGTAAAGTGACCATCGTATGCACACTTCAGAGTCTCACCAGAAGTAGTAGGTCATCCGGGTACTTTTCGCCTACTGTTTTTTAGGGGTCGACCGATTATCGGCCTGGCTGATTATCGGCACCGATATTAAGAGTCAGAGAGAGACAGAGTCGCTTAGTCACTTCATGAGCTTTTTAATGCTTCAACTGGGAAAAGTTATCGTCATATCATACACACGGAAACACAAAGATCTCCACGGCATAACCAATATATATATATATATATATATATATATATATCGGTTCAAAATATCGGTTATCGGCCTATTTGATCTGTAATAATCGGTATCGGCCCTGAAAATCACATATCGGTCGACCCCTACTGTTTTTGGAATTGTATGATTTCGGACATACTACTGCTTGCGTACTGTTTTTCGCATACCATATAGTAAAGAAGTATTCGATTTCGGACGCAGCTAGTGTCTTCTCGACAACACAAACCAAACTCTACCAGGCCTCAGCTACAACTGCAGTGTTTGAGGTCAAAGTAGATGTCGTTCACAGGCAGCCATGTGAAGACCATAGGCTGGCATTCGAGACAGAATAATAGGAGGCATAACAGGGTCACTTGCACTAAACAACTAACGAGAAAGGGAGAAAATAAATCTTTAAATGTTCTTCACTTATTTACGCTCTTCATATCTGACTGCTTAAAAAATAAATATATGAGTTGTTATTCCTTTAGTATAGGCATTGAATATTGAATTTTTGTTTCGCTGTCATGACAATCCTTCCTAGTTTCCAGCTCTGGGTTGATCTCGAGGTCAACGCTGCACTCAACCTTCATGGAGTTTGAATTAAACTGACTCAAGTGCCTTGGAGGTCGAATAATTAACAAATGCTCCATACCCCCAGATCCCTCCCTTAGTGAAGCTCTTCACATCTGACAGATATTAACTTTACACCTCTCTGACCCTTCCCTCACACAGAAATGCTGAAACACTCACTGTTATGAATATATCCTCAATCTCTCCCACTCCCACCACTGACAAATCGACACACACACACATCGGCGATTAAGCTCAGGTCACTGCTGTTAGAACCGAGTGAACGTCTGTTTTGGTTTCTCTCACAGTAATTTACGTCTCTTTCCTGACCCCAAACGGTCAACCTACCTTCATTACAGGAAACATGGATTTCTTACTTTTGTGTGGAAGGAATAGTGTTTCACCCATGCTATTGTATTAACATAAACACATCTGAAGATAAATACAAAACTTGTGGATTTTGGACATCTTTGTCGAAAGAGAGAGACTCTTTGATCTGTGTGGGTTTAGACATCTCTTGGCATACTGGAGATATTTTGGGCGCTATGTAAAAGACGGTTATGTTGATTTGTATATTTTGAACTGATTCAATTGTTGGCTATGAAGGCTCAGCATGTAGACTGCAAAATCAAGAAAATATCAACAAACTAAAATCAAACCATATGCTGACCAATTGTGTTTTGGCAGAGAGGTCATGAGACAGAACAGACTGCACACTTGAGAAAAAAAAAAAACATCTCTTCAAAAATTATTAAAATTTTTATTTATTTTTTTTAACCTATGTGGTACTTTATATATGATATATATATCATATATATATCATATATATATATATATCATTTATATAAAAATCAACCACTGGGGCATAAAAGTTATCCAAAAGTTATTATTAAAGTTATTATTATTATTATTATTATAAGCAGTTCACATTAAAACTTTGGAACATTTTTAAAAGTAAAAAGTAATAAAAATAAAATAAAAGTCTTTTTATTCTATTGTTTATTCTATTTTGTCATTTTCAAATATTTTATTTCAAGTTAAATCACTTACCTAATTTTTTTTTAGTTTGAGTTTCATCTAATATCTATATTTTGTTTTATTTTAGGTTGTTTATTTAAAATGTTTTCTTAAATAATTTTAGTTAACTATAAAAAAACACTATAAGAACAAACAAAAATACAACCCTCAAAATTCATTATATAAATGTTTATATTTTTTAAATAATGATAATCTACACAAATACTGAAAAAAAAAACCTATTTATTTTGATCAATTATAATGTATAGCTTATATAATTATAATAAATATATAAAATGCCAACATGCCCACTGAAAATTCAGCTTTCGTTTATAGTTTTCACAGTAAAACATAATTCTGGACACAGCATAATTTTTACAATAATTACATTAATTCCTTTTAAACAAGTCAATTTCACCAGAACAAATGCTTGGAACAAATTTGAATCAAACACCTTTTCATTTTCCAGCATTTCTAATCGGTCAAACTACATTCATCATTAAACTTCATTAACAAGAACTTTCTTAACCATAAAACCACACTGACCTATTTAAGCCCACTCCCTATTAATAGAGCAGACAGACACACCGCACATACATTCACAAGCATGACCATTCCTCTCAAACTAAAACTATCCCTCCTCCCATCTGTTCCGCACGCCTCTCTCTCTCTCTCGTTCTCTCTCCATATGGCCCCTCCACTCCTCCACAGAGCCCTGAATCTTGTGTAAACAAGATTAGCTAGTCCGACGTCACTCTGAACACACTCTGCCACGTAAACCAGGTCCTGTCTGACTGACCCCATTCCAGCAGAACCCCACAATCCACCCTCCGTATTTCCCTCTTCACATCTGACTCACACGTGGAGCAGAGTGTGGGGAACTGCAATGCGTGTCCATTCCTCACAGTGGATGAAGACATCTAAACAATCTAAGAAGAGTGTCTGTAAAAACATCCAGGCACCTGGAGCCTAGTGGTTAAAGCTCAACCCAAAGATTCACAGAGGTATAATTTGTGAACTATCACCACTGGGTCTTTAAGATACTTAACCTCAGGCGAACCTCAAGGAAGATTGGATAGATAAACTATAAGATGCTTTGGGCAAAAGATGAAGCTAAATGACAAATTAGCAGAAAAACACTTTCCTATTACACGTTCAAAGGTTTGGGGTCAGGAAGATTTTTTTAAAGAAATGGATACTTCTATTTGAGTTCTCATCCCAAGGCGTCATATACAACGCTTTTGCCAAAGCGTATACATCCAACGCACATGGCACCCTTTAGCATCAAATTAGACGCAGATATATATGGGGCAGAAGGCGCCTCCTAGTGGTCTAACCCTAACCCTACCCCAGACCTAAACATACCATAAACGAAGCGCGTTATATTGACGCTAAAGGGTGCCATGTGTGTTGTATGTCTACGCTTTGGCAAAAGCGTCACTATATGATGCCTTGGGATGAGAATGCGTTGTCTATTTAGCAAGGATACATTAAGTTTATCAAAAACATTTACAATGTTACAAAATATTTCCAAAGAATCCCGGAAAAAAAAGTGTAATACTGTAGTTTCCACAGAAATATTAATACTGTTTTCAGCATTGATATTAATAATAAATGACTTGAGCACCAAATCAGCATATTACATGATTTCACATGACATTGTAGACTAGAGTATTGATGCTGACAAGAGTTATTTTAATAAACTATAACAATATTTCACAAAATCAGTGTTTTTAGTGGGTTTTTTTTGTCAAATAAGATATCAAAAGACATTAAAAAATCGTAATTATTTAATGAATGTTTAAATAAATCTATTTCTGTCAAGTTTTTTTATGACCGTCTCCATTTAAAACACTGAGGGCCAGGGGTCTCATTTATATAGCGTGCGTAGGGGGCTGCAAACGTACATACGCCAGTTTCCACGCAAAGGTTGTGATCTATAAAAAACAAACTTGACGGGAGAATGTGCGCACGTTTATGCAAACTTTGAGCCATGCGTACGCACATTCTGGAGACAAAGGGAATTGGAGACACCGATGGTGAGCTGGAGTTAAATGTCTTTTTGGTCACTTTTAGACCCAAAATCTAAAGAAAATTGTAGCCTGTATGCTACAGAAAGTTAATAGCCTACATACAGTATGATTTCACTCACCAAGCCTATCACGGGAAGCCAATATCTATCCCTTCTTAAGTGTCCGCGCTAGTGAGCGCGTTGGGCCGTTTAGTGAAACTGACGCACATATAGCCTATAATCTAACGACAGATGAAGTAAACCCGTAAATCTTCACGAGTCCTAATAAATACAGTGCATGTTCTCAATAACGGTTTAAATAAATGAAAGAATGATTTAATCTATGTTTTACTTCTGATATAAACATTTAGATTAAATATGAAATTCTCATTAATGGATTTAAACACTTAAACTAGAAGAAGTTACAAAAAAATAATATTCAATAAATAGAAATATATATTTGCTGAGGAAGCAATGCTTTTGAACACTTGCATGCTGTGTTTTAATGATTTAACTAGAGATAATTGCTAATCATGATAATAGCAGATTGTCTGAGAAAATAGTTCCATGCAAATAATGCACAACCATGTCTATCTGTTTCCATTAAAAATATAAATTAATTAAAAATACTATTTAGCCAGTAGAAAAGATTGAGAAAATCTTTCTCTGAAATGTATTTTACACTATTTGAATTATTCATTCAAAAACAAAGCAAGGATGTAGGCTACTAAAAAAAAAACATCTTGTACCTTAACATGGTTTCACGTGAAAGAATGATCATATGCAAATTATATGCAGATGAGGATATGCATATTTAAACTAGTAATCTCCATATATGGTTATTTCAGGGAGGAGATGCATGTGCGCACAATCTTCGGCTGACTGGGATGTATAAAGTTAATTCTGCGCAGGTTCTGGCGTACACACGGTTTTATAAATCTGAATATTTTATTCAGTCAAATAAGGACAAACCCAAACGTTGGGTTAAAAATGTAACAATGAAAATTTAACCCAATGGCTGGGTTAATCCATGTTTGACCCAAAGTTGGGTTAAAACAACCCAACAGTTTTTTAGAGTGTTAAAACCCTATTGTGAGCCTTGAAGGACAGCCCTGGTTTTGGCACACTTAACCTAATCCTAAGGGTTTGAACTTCTGAACAGATGGTTTATGTCTTCAGGTTGACATAAGAGCCGTTCTAAGAGGACAGTCATCAGGCCAAAACTGATCCCTATTTGGGGCTTAAGTCTCTTAAAGGCTATCTTTCACTTTAATTGTGTAACTTAATTTATACAGAATCTTGTATGAAAATTTAAAAAGACGTACATAAGAATACATATGTTTTACAACACCCACGGGCAGAAATTAAGAAAAAAAATTACTTGTTTAAGCTAGGCTCCCAAAAACCACCCTTTTCCAGAGAACGCGTCACTTGATGTAACAGAGGCAATTTATATAGAGACATGCAACTTCCTCAATCCTCAATACAACCATATATGGAAAACCCGTAACGCCAAAGATGGCGGTTGTATGCACATTCTGGTGATATGGCATGGTCCATGGAGTCCAGGGGAGGAGATGTTGATCGAGTCCTGTGAGGAGGACCCGAAGAGCTGCACTGTAAAAAAAAATATTGATGGTTTAACTTAAAAAAGTAAGTAACCTGGTTGCCTTAAAATTTTAAGTTCATTGAACTGGAAAAAGTGAGTTAATAAAATGAAGGAGATCAATTTAACCATCAGAAACTCAAAATTATATGTTATCTGTACTAAATAAATTAAGTTGATTTGACAAAAGAAAAAATGTTGTGATTACTGCACTGTAAAAAAATATTGTTGGTTTAACTTAAAAAAGTAAGTAACCTGGGTTTCCTTAAAATTTTAAGTTGATTGAACTGGAAAAAGTGAGTTAATACAATGAAGGAGATTAATTTAACCATCAGAAACTCAAAATAATAAAGTTATCTGAACTAAATCTCAACTAAAATTATTATAAAGTTGATTTGACAAAAGAAAATATGTTGTGATAACAAATCTTGAAAATATTTTTTACAGTGTGGAATCTCTCAGTGACCCAAAGTAAAAAAAAAAAAAAAAATATATATATATATATATATATATATATATATGGGAACTTTTTCTGATTGTGTATCAAAAAAAAAAAAATGTCAGAGTCAGAATTAATGTGTTTTTTTCCTTTTCTTGTTTTCAGTGCTAATAACAAGTTCATTGTTTGCCAGAAGCAGTTGCTGTCCTTGTTCACGGTCTGCCCTGCATGCTGTGGGGAAACCCAGGAACTCATAATGCAACTGTATGAGGAGCTGAATTATAGTCTGTGAATGTATGTATATTAAGTATTTGTGTCTTAACTATACAGGTATTTCACTGCCTCATCTCATAAGCCTCAAGTATAGCCTCATAAAGCTGTTTGAGTCTTGAATCTTCTTTTGTCTTTCAGGCCTGCAGAACTTGTGGCACTTGAGCTTCTGCTGTACCTGCTAAACTCGGTTGTAAACCAGAGCCAGACGTTTCAAACTGACAGAAAGATGGGGGCCATTTGAAACCACAGATCTTTAAACATAAAAATAAATTACAAATTTCCAAACATACAAAAGACATACTTGAATAATTAGTATAACATCTTCAGGATGTTACTTGGATGCACTTTTAGCTAACACAAATTATGTCTGACTGATGAACATCCAGTGGTCATCTTAAAAAACAGAATGGAAAAGAGGATGATGTTGATAATAGAAGTTCCAGTGATCCAACAGACTAATGAAAAGTGGTTACATATGATTTTTTTTTTGTCAAATGAGAAGTGAAGGGGAAAATAAAACAACAGCTGGAATTGCTCATTACATCACTTCAGCTGCTGGTCAAATTTAATCCAAATGTTTTCAAATGTTGTGAGAGCAAATAAATGTGAATTAACAAACAGATGATGATTGGAAGGACAAATATTAGAAAAGACACTGCAGACCATATAAATACAAAGCTATGTGTGTTTCTCAAGAATAACTATTTACTGATCTAAAAAAAACAATACCTTTGGGTGGATGTTAGTCTGGATTAGGTTGACAAGACTAAAATGATTCAACCTGAAATCCCCATGAAATCCCCAGAAAACCTGAAATCGTCGAGACATGTCATCCGAGATGTCCATGTCTTTCTTTCTTCATTAGAAAAGAAATTAAGGTTTTTGATGGAAACATTCCAGGATTTTCTTCATATAATGGACTTCAATGGGAACCAAACCGTTCAAGGTCCAAATGAGAGTTTCAGTGCAGCTTCAAAGGGCTTTAAACGGCACCAGACGATGAATAAGGGTCTCATCAAGCGAAACGATCGGCCATTAAAAAAAAAAAAAAAAGTTTAAGTTTTATAAGCTCAAATGCTCGCCTTGCTCTGTTCTGTGATGAGCGTTCGTGACTCTTCTGTTCAAACTCGATCATCAAATCTTTTTTCAAGTCATGACTCAAAGTGTCCTAGATAAGACCCTTATTCATCGACCCTTTAAAGCCCTTTGAAGCTGCATTGAAACTCTCATTTGGACCTTGAACCGTTTGGTTCCCATTGAAGTCCATTATATGGAGAAAATCCTGGAATGTTTTCATCAAAAACCTTAATTTCTTTTCGACTGAAGAAAGAAAGACGTGGACATCTTAGATGGCATGGGGGTGAGTAAATTATCAGCAAAAGTTTTTTTTGTTTTTTTGTTTTAAGTGAACTACTCCTTTAAGGATGTCTTTACGTCTTAAAATAATGTCTTAAAGGCACAGTATGTACATTATGCACAGCATGTAGTTTTGCTGCTAGAGGCGCGCATGTTTGTGTGCATGTGTGTTTTCCTACATAATAAACACGAATTTGCAAACCTTAATGTTGTAGTTCTTTAAAATCTGGTCTAGTAGGCCAACTTTCCCTCATCACAAGTGTACTATTACTGAAATAACTACATTATAAGGCCATAACTCTGCACTCCTTCTCAAAAATGACTAAATGACTCTAGGCTGAAGTACATGCATGTGATCGTACATGTGCAGTTAACCTTCCAAACACATTCATCTCTTAACATCAGAATCACATGAGTCCTGGTTTCTATCTCAAAACATGGGTTTAAGTGTTGCAACAGAGAACCTGTGGCATTTTTATGTTAAAAACTTTCTTCTGTAGGATTGCACCATAAAACTTTCTTTTCTTCTTCTTTTTTCCTAATTGAAATTATAGATGCATATAAGCTTTTCAGAATTGTGAGATAAAAAAGTTGCAATTAACTTAAAAATATTTAACTTAATAATTTATATATATCGGAAACAAACTTAAAAGGACAGAGAATTAAATGATATCTGGAATTATTTAATACATCAAAACAAAAAACTAAATCCAAATGGATAATTTCAAATTTTGTAATAACAAATGAATGTGTGTGCAAGCGGAAAGCAAACAGATCAAAAACGGAAAATGTTTCAAAGGGATGTGTGTGGGAGAAAAGACAGGAACTCCAATGCTCACTCCAATCCAAATTACATTAGTGTTCGACTGTGTGTGTGTGTGTGTATGCATCCCAACTGCAGAACGGCTGTTCACTCACAAAACACACCCTAGCATGCTATGCGAAGGAAACTTGCTTTAATCCTCGTCATAAATCAGATCACTGTGCCTTAAAATTATAATAACAAAAATAATTGCACATATGTATTTATACATGCATAAATAAATACAAATAAAAACAGCTAGCACACAGGTTGGTTACATGCTTTTCTGTGCCTTCAGCTAGACGACTTGGCAGAGACCACTTTGGCAACAGTGTGAAAGTACAAATGCACATACTTTCATGTGGCTTTCTTTCAAAATCCTGCCAGTTATTCCCAAACCTTTTACAGATGACACTCCCAGAGCTCTAAAAACCTCTGAGTCATGTCCAATTCTTAAAAGACACTCTTTCCCTCCCCTGAGTTGAATGCAAAACAGCAAGTCATTCAATGCCGCAATAGCATGCTGAGTTAGTGAGCAGTACTTAAACCCGGCAACAGGTTTAATGCTGAGACAGGAGGTAAATAAAAGACTGTCTTACCTGACTTGCGTTTGGATCCATAATCCCTGTAAAACAAGCAACAGCAGAGTGACATAGTAAGTCACAGTGAGACAATGTCCTGCAGCAGACAGCTGTCACACACATACACATACACAAACACACACACACACGCTAGAGATCCAGTGAGAGCAAGACGCGTGCCAGGGCAGGGAGCGAGTCTGTGTTAAGATCGAAGGGGCCAGCTGCTATCGCCACAACATCTGATCATGTGACCCAAACAGAACCACGGCTCTTTCTCTATCCTTTTATCCCCCCCGTCCGTCCTCTCATCCTCCAGCTCTGGGATAAAGAGGGCGGATCTCTTAACACGCCCTGATTAATAGATCAGAATGACACGCGGCCTTGTGGCAAACAATAAAAATGTGGCAAACAATAAAATCGAGCATCGTCCTGACAGACGCAAAATGGAAAGATGAATTATGAGACAGAAGCACAAATAGAATAACTATATTTATGTTTTCTAAAAAAAAATTAGTGATATTTCCAAAACCCTGCGCCATAATGTTGGAGTTGGCCTGAGAACTTGGTTGCTCTCTCTATGATATTGTGGTTTTGTGCCAATGGTTAATAGAATCACTAATAACATTTAAAATCACTAAAGAGCATCTTAAATGCATCTGCAACTGCAAAGTACGGTAAAATAACTTTAAACTTTATTTAAAATATATTTACGTTCCGTATTCACGTTACTGTATTTTAGTAGCCCTACTATTTGTCCCTCGACATTCAAAATAATTTAACACAATTTAACGGCATACATAATTTGCGTCACATAGTTAGATGATCCACGAGAAAGGCAGAAATTTCAATTCTAACCCTTTACACTTCACTTGTTTGTTTGCGATCAGATCATTTTAAGCTGCTAAACTTGGGGAAAGTTTTCAGTCCATGAATGATCCAATATGCGAATTCATTCAAACAATCAGCCCAAAACAGCGCTAATGTAAAGAAAACCAGGTTGATGGCAGGGAGAGAGACTCACGTCGAGATTTAGATTGAGTTTTTTACGACATACCAGCCCGTTCTCATCCCAAGGCGTCATATGCTGACGCTTTTGACATTTTGTCATGTGCAGATAGATATGGGCCAGAAGGCGCCTCCTAGTGGTCTAACCCTAACCCTACCCCAGAACTAAACCTACCCATAACCGAACAAAGGTCTGTGCGTGTTATATTGACGCTAAAGGGTGCCATGTGCGTTGGATTTAGATGAAATTTCAAAAGCGTCACTTTATTACCCCCTAGGATGAGAACGCGTTTGACATACATATTATGAAAATACGCCTAACTGTCTCTCTGATCACATTCACGCACATGCACACATTCATGGCTGGTATTCCCCAAAAAAACCCTTAAGGACATTTGCTCTAATATCTACATTCCCTTATGACAAGCTTTTCATCCTCTCATCTGTTTCTGCATCTCTTTCTTTTTGTCCTTCTCTCGCTCAATCTCCTCTTTTGTGACTCCCGTGGGAGAATGAATACTCTCTTTTTCAGATCAGCGGTATGAGGTCACTGCAAACCTTCTAGAATGAACTCCTTTGTAGCCGAATAGAGGCAGGACACTGTCCAAAAAGCCCTAAATCAGAGAGATCTGCTATCTGTCTCGCAGAAAAGGAAACTGCTACAATTAAGACGCATATAGGACATGACATTTATGTATAATATGCAGTAGAAAAATTCCCAGTTTTAGGAGACTAAAGCATGCCAATATCTGTATCAAGCATCATTCTCAGTCCAACAGGACTACCCTCCAAAAAAATAATAATTAATAAAAGGTTAAAAAAAGAATAGATATAATTAATTTATATTAATACATAATATAAAGTGAATTGTAAATATTATATATATATAGCTTATTTTTTAAATATTGTAGTTGCCATGTTTTCCAAGGCAAAAATTCAGTAAATAGTTTCTGCAAAACTTCCTCAGACCAGTTCCGGCTGTTCACCTCTTGAGGCGAATCTCATAGTAAATACTTCGCTTGAGACCGTTTAGCAGAGAAAGTGTTATTGGAAGTGACTGTTCACAGTTCCCTGCAGTGTCTGCATGTAATATACGACATCACTTGGGTTGCCCCAAAAGTTTAAGACAAAAAATCTACAGTTCTCAGCTTTATAACTCCCAGAGTCACTATTAAATAAAAGGCGGGAGAGGAAAGGCATAACATGGTAGATTGTGCTTAATGGGCACTGCTCTGTTCATTCACTGTTCTGTGTTTGTCAAACGTTTGGTGACCACCAGCACATACACCAGTGAAGTGTGTGAATTGTACAATGACTTTCAGGGATGTCAGATTTTTTAATATTTCATGTTTAAATATATGTTAAATGCCAGTTTTGATAAGCAATCATGTAATCGAATGAAGGAAGAGAATGAGGAATGGAGGAAGGAAGGAAGGAAGGAAGAGAGGGAGGGAGGAAGGAAGGAAGGAAGGAAGAGAGGGAAGAAGGAAGGTAGGAAGGAAGGAAGAGAGGGAATAAGGAAGGTAGGAAGGAAGGAAGAGAGGGAGGGAGGGAGGAAGGAAGGAAGGAAGGAAGGAAGGAAGGAAGGAAGGAAGGAAGGAAGGGAGGGAGGGAAGGGAGGAAGGATAAGAGGGAGGAAGGGAGGAAGGAAGGGAGGAAGGATGAGAGGGAGGAAGGGAGGAAGGAAGGAAGGAAGGAAGGGAGGGAGGGAGGAAGAGAGGAAGGAAGGTAGGAAGGAAGAGAGGGAGGAAGGGAGGGAGGAAGGGAGGAAGGATGAGAGGGAGGAAGGGAGGAAGGAAGGAAGGGAGGAAGGGAGGAAGAGAGGAAGGAAGGTAGGGAGGAAGAGAGGGAGGAATGGAGGGAAGGAGGGAGGGGGGAGGGAAGGGAAGGGAAGGGAGGAAGGAAGGAAGGAAGGAAGGAAGGAAGGATGAGAGGGGGGGAGGGAAGGGAAGGGAAGGGAGGAAGGAAGGAAGGAAGGAAGGAAGGAAGGAAGGAAGGAAGGGAGAAAGGGGAAGGGAGGAAGGATGAGAGGGAGGAAGGGAGGAAGGAAGGAAGGAAGGAAGGAAGGGAGGAAGAGAGGAAGGAAGGAAGGGAGGGAGGAAGAGAGGGGGAAGGGAGGGAGGGAAGGAGGGGGGGAGGGAAGGGAGGAAGGAAGGAAGGAAGGAAGGGAGGAAGAGAGGAAGGAAGGAAGGGAGGGAGGAAGAGAGGAGGGAAGGAGGGAGGGGGAGGGAAGGGAAGGGAGGAAGGAAGGAAGGGAGAAAGTGGAAGGGAGGAAGAGAGGGAGGGAGGGAGGGAGAAAGGAAGGGAGAGAAGGGAGGAAGGGAGGAAGGGAAAGAGAGAGAGAGGGAGGGAGGGAGGATGGGAAAGAGAGAGAGAGGGAGGGAGGAAGGATGGAAGAGAGAGAGGGAGGGAAGAAGCAAGGAAGGAGGGAAGAGAGGGAGGGTGAAAGAGAGGAAGGAAGGAAGGGAGAGATAAAGGGAGGGAAGAAGCAAGGAAGGACGGAAGGAAGAGAGGGAGGGATGAAGGGAGGGAGGGAGGAAGGAAGAGAGGGAGAGAGAGAGAGAGGAAGAAAGGAAGGAAGTTATGCTGCTTAATATTCCTGTCTAACCATATACATCAGATAAGTTTTCATCACTTAAAAAAATGTATTGACCCCAATCTTTTGACCAGTAGTGCATGTTGCCAGGGTGTTGCTATGTGACTGGTAAGATTTTCGAGTGTATTGAAGCTAGAGTGTTTTGGGTCATTGTTCTGCCATTGATAGGTGGTTGACAGATGGCCCAAAAGAAACCAATCCCGAGTTACTATGATATTCTAGTTCTTTATTACAACTTGGGTCCCTCCTTTAATGCAAGTGTCAAAGAACACAACACACACACACACACACACACAAGAGCAAAAAATACCAATAAATGACAAGCAGTGTTTCATAACTAGAGCCTCCGGCTGCTCCTCCTGGTTTCTGTTATTATTCTGTTTCTGCATCAGTGTGGAGGGGAAACTGGACCATGAGTTACAACACAAGACTTTTGAGCAACAAACAGATCCAACATTTAATAAAAAACAAATCCTTCATGATGAATGTTTACACAGAGCACAAAACAGAGGTCCTCCCTCACACTCCAGATCTGCAGAAATGGAACTTCACACTGTTTTTGCTTCTGAACTTCCTCAAAGGTTTAATGATGTTTAGATCTGATGATTGGAAAGGCCTTGAAAGGTGTCAGAAATCTGCTGTTCATGAAACCATTCTGCATTTGTTTGGGAAATTGGGAGATGGAAAAACATTGAGGCAACAGTGTTTGCTCCACACAGTCCAGCTGGTCCAAACTGACTCATGTTTGTTGACAGTTACACATGCCGAGCAATAGAACGGTTCCTAACAGTAAACCCATCAGGTTTTAGGAATTAGACTGAAAGATGACTCAACAGAGTGCAGTATTTTTTCCAACCCGAGGGGGGCTATAACGGCTTTGGAACCATTTTGCCATGTTTATGATGATGTTCTACCAGTTCCAGCACTGACTTCCATTGTTTCCATTATGGGAAATTTTACGTTTATTTTGGGTGGACTATCCCTTTAAGAGCTAGCGCATGTTCTTATGGTCTTATCAGCCAATCAGCATTGTCATGAAGTCATTTTCCTTCCACATTCAACATCAATTTTCTCCATGAACGTTCCCTGGCCTAAAAGGACGTGCCTCGTGAAACAGGCCTTTAACTTTGAACTAAATCACAATTATTTTTGCCTATCCTCTGTACTTACTCTCGGTGTGTCTCATTGTCTGTCTCTTTCCTTGACTGATCATCTTATCAGATCCTTCTCCAACACCACTTTAGATAATGAACTAGTTTTATCCTGCATTAACCCCCTGAGGAGCCACACAATAATCAGTCACTGTGACCAGTAACCACCTGGGTCTGCGTCTAAACCCACCAATCATGACAGGCTCGCCACTGAATGAGTCTTTCAATTCATACTAAATCCCTTAAAGGGGTAGTTCACATTTTATTTATCGTGCAATTAATATGCGAAAATGAGTTTTTATGTGCATATGATACGCATAGGTTTGGTTAGAAAATGCCTAGAGGTCAGAGGAGAATAGGCCGACTGATTCAAGCTGATAGAAGAGCAACTTTGACTGAAATAACCACTCGTTACAACCGAGGTATCCAGCAAAGCATTTGTGAAGCCACAACACGCACAACCTTGAGGCGGATGGGCTCAAGGTTCCTTCAGAAATCTTTCAGAAACTAAAGGTTCTGAAGGATTTTTCACCTGTGTGTGATTGTATTTATTTCCAGAACTGCGATCAGATGTCACTTGTTTCTCTAAGGGGTTTAAGTCAGATCCCCCACCCCATTTAATTACGCAGAAAGTCTATAGGATAACCAGGTCAGGATTTACAGCACTCCATGTGGGAATACACAGTCTACCAGCAGCCATCCATCATACAAGCTAATAAAAAACGTTCCCCTGTACACAGCCGGCAAACAGAGAGAGACATGACTGCTCAACATCAGATGGTCTAAAATAGCAAATGTGTGTGTTGTGGTGGAAACGCTGCTCTGATCATTGCCATCTGTCTCAGATCTGATGTAAGTGTAAGGCTTGGACTAATGGACAGACAGAGAGATGCTGCAGGGATTTTGAATGGCAATTTGAAAGCTATTTTTTTTTTGTCTTTTATTTAATACAGTAGGTTCCATGACATCTCAATTGTGAAACGCATACTGCAGTGCTCGAAGATCTCCTGATCCCAGGCGCTTGTCTGTGAGCTCTGGATATGATAAGAATTCTGTCCAAGTGGGAAAAAAAATGTGTCTGACAGAAACTAACACACAGCAGAATACAGTTTGGTTTATAAACCAAGCTACTGATGCATATATAACAAATATTAATTCTTACATTGCGATTAGAATTTAATGCTGTACAACAACACATTTCTCATTTCTATTTTCAGCAAGCAGTGTCCAAAACTCTCATTCAAGAAGTCCCAAAATGCAAATGAACACTGGTATGGTTAAGTAAATAAGACATAATTACTGGTTCCTAAAAATACCTATAAAAAAAAGAAGTAAAAAACGATTTTACAATATTTATAAGAATAATAGACTGAATCCAGCAGATGTTTTCAGAGTGACAGTGACCCCTAGTGTTCATAACAGTTACACGCCACAGCTAATTTCATTATGTCAGGTTTTTATATGCTCGCATTTAACATATAAACTAAGTATACTTTCTATATAATGCAGTATTTGTCTACGCTAATACTTTAATTTACACTGCATTTCTGGTAAACTAAAAATGTCTTGAAAATAATTACATCATATTATAATGTACATAAAAAAAGATGATTTAAATAATTACATTTGTTATATATATATATATATATTTACTATAAAAAATGCTGGGTTGTTTTAACCCAATTTTGGGTCAAATACGGACAAATCCAAACGTTGGGTTAAAATATATATATATATTTTTTTTTATCTTATTTATATATATATATATATATATATATATATATATATATAAAAATATATATATATATATATATATATATATATAAGATAAAAATAAGATATACAAAATTTACATACATATAAGTTTTAAATGTTACTGTTCAAAATTCAAAGAAATTGGACAAATTGTGGTTATTAAATTTTACTGTTTCTCTGGGTCAGATCCAGTCCGAATTTGAGTAAAAAATGAAACATCCAGGAAATAAATGCATGACATTTGTGTATACAGAAATACTCTGATTTAAAGAACTGAATCAGAATAAAAGCCAAATGGTTAATCTTTTACAAAAAAATAATAATAATAATAATAATAAAATAACAATAAAGTGATAAAAGTGATGAATGATTAACATGAAATGTTTAATGAAATCCATCATAAAACTAAATGAACAAATAATGGCGTTTGGATTTAGGCTGTAATTCTCATGTCTTCCAGCAGATGGCTCTAACAGCGTACCTCCACAAGATATCTACAGTGCATCAATCTTAAATTGAATGACTGAAGTCAATTTCTTATTCTGTGGTACTTTAACACATATGAAGATATGATTATTTCCTTTTTTTATTTTTTTGTGAGAACTATTAAACCTTAAACACAAAAGTAGTTACTGCAGTCCTAACTGATACACAAATAGCACAAGTATAACGTTTTCCCTCAAATTTAGGCTACACCTGGAACACAAAATGTCTGACTCACACTCCCATAATTCACAGTCCAATGTAGAGCAGTGGAAACTATGAATCAGTCATCATGGCTTATTCTGAGTTTTCTTTGTCTATCATCGTCAGATGGTAGAGTTCTTTCACTCCAGCTGTGTTAACGGAGGGGTTTCTTTGTCAACAGTGCCCTACAACACTCTAAGTCTTCATGGCACAAACTGTGGTGGTTAGAAAACAAACACTAAATGGCAAGCTGTGAACACGCTGGTGTTGTGACCTAAGAAGGCCTGAAAACAGTCACTGAGTTTGCGTTATCTCTGCTCCATACGTGAGTAACATTAGCTGTTTCCATCCACATATTTTGTGTGCATAAAAAAAAAACTGGAAATGCGAAAATGTGCATAAAATTCAAAAGATTCCAATAAAAACCTTAATTGAATAAAAACCGTTCGATTGATTCGGAAATGCTTTTTGTTTGGTAAGGAAACTTGCATAAGCTACGATGGAAACACATTTACCGAATAAATTCCTCAATGCGCATCAAAAAAAGATGTGACTTTGCGTTGGGACGGCATAAAGCTGCGTTCACACTACACGCGACTTTGTCGCTGCAGGTCGCCAGTGGCTGCGCTGGAGGGCGTTCCCACTACTGGTTGCCTAGTAATGTTTGTGACATTCACGAATGTTACTCTATGTTAGACAACAAATACGTTTTATTGCCGCTACAAACAAATATTTGGAAGAAAAAGTCTGAATATAAATGGAATCAGTACATAAAATGCATAATATTAGGCCCCTTTTTGGTGAAAACGTAAAAATATATTATCGAATGTGCCTTTAGTTTACACGGCGACAGCGTTTTTGGGGCTTGAAGCTATGTTTACACGGAAACGATTCTGAAGAGAAAACACAAAAGTGGCGTTGCGTCATCTTTTTTTATTCTGCGTTTAGACGAGCGTTTTGTGTGGGAAATCCGCGTGCAAATGGAGATGCAAAAGTATGTCAAATTCAATGTATTATGCACTTCAGGCGGCTAGGAGTGCATACTACAACAACACCAAGTCAACACGCCGGCGTACAACTTTCACCGTCAAGCAGACTTTTGCGTTTTTACCGTTTACACGGGAACGCGGCGGTGGAGCGTTTTTCAGATTTCCACTCTGTAGGGTGGTTTCACTTTTTTGCGGTTTTGAGCCTCAAAAACGCTGTTGCCGTGTAAATGAAAGGCACATCCGATAAAATATTTTTACGTTTTCACCCGCGAGCGTTCTCGTGTAAACAGGGCCTAAAACCGCAAAAAAGAGAAACCACCCTCCAGAGTGGAAATTTTTAAAATGCTCCACCGCAGCGTTCCCGTGTAAACGGTAAAAATGCAAAGCTCTGCTTGACAGTGAAGGTTGTACGCCGGCGCGCGGGCTTAGTGTTGTTGTAGTATGCACTCTTAGCCACCTGGAGTGCATACTACCGTGAATTTCATAGACTTTTGCGTCACCATCTGCACGCGGATTTCACACCCAAAACACTCGTCTAAACGCAGAATAAAAAGTGATAACGCAACGCCACTTTTGCGTTTTCTCTTCAGAATCGTTTCCGTGTAAACATAGCCTTAAAGATGAACGAGAAACAATGAGTGCTCTTTGCCATCGCGGCTATTTAAAACGGGCAAATATCGGTCTATCTGGGTACCCGAAACCATTCAGTCACGGAGTCAGTACGATGAACACCACTGTATGTACACGGAGATATATCATCAATTATAGGACCATTTCTAACTGCTAAAATGAGCTTCTCGTTCAACTTGCCTCGGTCAGACTCAGCACTGAAGAGTGACGCGCTCCACTGACTTCACTCCTATTGGTTGTTGCTCGCGAAAAATCGCTCTTCATTTGCATAAAGTTAAACATTTCTCAAAAATGTATTTGTTGCGTCGTCAGACACGCCCCAGATAGCAAACTGACATTGAATCAACGTGGAAACGACGTCTCTCATGACATTGAAACAACGTTGATTTGCTCATCGAATTAACGTTGAACCAACGTCAGACGCGGCATTCTTCAAAGCTAAATGAAATCGAAAATTGGTTCGCTTTCATAACGTTGAAACAACGCGTTGATTTCAAGTTGATTTTCCGTTAGTTTTGAAAGAATGGCGCGTCTGACGTTGGTTCAACGTTAATTCGATGAGCAAAACAATGTCAGATCAACGTTGTTTCAATGCCATATTTCCACGTTGATTCAATGTCAGTTTGCTATCTGGGGCCCCATCCAGTCAGCAACGGTCGCGACCGCGCGTGTCAGCAGAAGTCGCCCGCTCACCATTGAAAATGAATGGTATCGTGTCGCTTGGTCGCGTGTAGTGTGAACGCAGCTTGGACTAACCAGCGACTGATCTCGTTGCTCGGCGATTTTGTTCTCTTTGGCTCAGTGGATGGAAACAGTGCTTTATTCGCACATTTGTTATGCGATATTCCAATTTTGCGCACAAGTTAAATTCGCAACTTAACGAATCTGCTCCTCTGCTAACAACCAACTCTTTCTTGTATTCTTATGTACTGTATGTTCAGTTTTTGTTTCGTTCACTCGTCATCTTCATTTTATTTTTAATGAAACATTTTTTTGATTTGCTTCAGCTAGCCTATGATGAAGAGACATCCACACTTGCATTTCGTGTTTGTGCACTTTGGGGGTGGAGCGACGAAGGGAGGGGTGTGTTTGTTTGGGTTGATTTTGAATATCAACTGTTTCTCAGAAATCGCACTCTGCACCTGTAAATGCACAAGAAGGTAATGGCCTTAAAACATCTGGGTGAGTAAATAATTCTGAGACAGAAGAGGTAAATTAACTAACCAGATGAAAGCCATCTTTGCTAATGACTGTGATGTATGGCAGTGTTTATAGGGTTTTTGAACCATCTGCTTAGAGGTTGCCACTGTGGATTTTACAGATCTTTAAATAATTATATTGTGTAACATGGATCTTCATTTTACCTCCTTACTTTTTTGTGTAATCATAAGATAAAAAACTGATTATTGTTGTTATTTTTTGAATTCATTCATAGTGTAAATAGCCGCTGCCTTTTTTTAAAAAATGGCTGATGCTGTTGGTTAAGGCTTAACTGCAGTTTTGTGTTGTTCTAGATTTAATTGAATTGATATCATCATGTGATATTGTTAAATTGGATGACATCATCTGAACCTGCCATATCTTGACTTTTAGTGAATTGACGCCATGGTGTGTATATAACTTCAGGTGGGAAATTTGATCATAGATCAGTATTTTCTGAAAGTGGCTCTCAAGATCAAGAGTGCTCACACGTGTCAGTGTGTTTTCCTCAGGGGAATTTATTTCCCGGTGGAAATCTTCAGTTCATTAATAATTCATATCCATCTAAAAACAGAAACACTAGCAGCACACTTACACGGCACAAACGCGTCTCAAATTTCACCTTCACTTCAACTGTCCTCGCGACAGACAACATTAAACCAATCCATTATTCCACATCCATTCAATGAACTCCATGACTCCAGATTTCTCCTTAAATGAAAGGCTAGGTAATGTTACAAAATGACCATCTGCTTCAAGCGAGATGAATTAAAAAGCTAGCTTGATTCAGAGTTCAGACATTTGGTCGTTTATAGGAATAGTTCTTCCAGAAATTAAAATTTATTGACCCTCTTTTTCAGTTGCTATAAAATAAGTGAATATTGAGATAGATTTCAGTTATTTCGTCATTCGAAGCTAATGGTTTCAGAATATAGTGCGTTAGCTCATCGGAACAGTGTTTATTTAAAATAGAAATACATATTTTGTAACATTATAAATGTCACAATTTTTTTGATTTTCTTTATGACAACCAAGCGTGTATTGTTTGTGGTCTAGCTTTACTAAACCTAGCTAAAGAGCATTCCATGGTGCATATTCAATAGCCATGATATATATTGATATATCTCAAATTGAAGTTTGAGTATTGTTATGCTGCTACAGTAAAGCCTGAAAAAAATAAATTATTTTGTCCACTGCTCCAAGATTCAAAGAAGAGTCATCATTCAAAAGGCACAGGCAAGGGTCCGGAGTCAAGTTTCTAGAAATCACAACAAACTTGAGCCAAGAACATATACATATACATATATATTGTGCCAACTATAACATTTTGACATATGGTGCAGTTAGAATCCGACTTTAAGCTCTGTAAATGGTTTTAAAACTAGTGACTCAACTTTCGAGATATTTCACTTATATTTGACTATACTGTGATCCAATCAGGGCTAAGTCCAATAGTCAAATGTTTATAAATTTGTGAAACCAGACCACTAGAACCCTTTACATACAGTAATCAAACCATCCCACCATTTGATGCGAAGTTAGTGATGAGTTCCATGAATCTCAATCTCAGATAAATCACAGAATCGCAAAGATCAGCATAGTATCAACTGAATGTAGAATGCTAGAAAATACTGTACAGAAAGATACATACACTTGTGTGGCCAAATATATCTACTGCCAAACACACACATTTAATATGTGTGACTTACAGTTCAAACCAAAGTCAAACACATACTGTACAGAGACTGATCACTGAGAAGATGCACACTCTCTTAAACATCAGACATTCACTGTGATTTACTAACTTCTGGTCTCCGAGTGATTCAGCCCGTGTATCTGAGACTGAGAGATGTACTCATCTAGCTTGACATGTCATTTTGCCATTGTCATTTGGCGGTGGTTGGCTGCAAGGATAAGAAACTAATGACCAGAGTCTTCTGTCTCATATGGCATGAAAACAAGCCAGCTCCAGACAGACCAGTCAATGTGGTACTATTATCCAGCCAGCATATTCACAGTCTTCCACGACTTCTGAAACCTTCCGCTACCCCTGTCATGCTGCCTTCATTCCTTCATGCCTCCATTACATGACCAAAATAGTGATGTGATTCAGTAATCGCTCTTTGTTCCAGCCATTTGCATTCCCACTCATTTTTGTCCAATTAACTTTCTAATACACTTCTTGTCAAAAGTCTAGATTAGCCTTTCTTCCTCTTTCTTCACGACTCGACTACCAGTTTTGTTATTTAAAAAGTGAAGACGAAGCCCTCGACTGATGTTGATGTTGTCATGTTGTGTTTTGTTCTGATGCGTCACCCTCCACCGATCCACCAATCACGGACTCAGTAGTGTTGCAGCATTCGGGTTGCCAGCTCTTCTCTAGTTACCACAGCTGCAGATACAAACGTGTCGGAATCGGATAAAAAAAAATTCTAACTTTGCGAAACCCCAAAAAACTCGATATGAATCCGAAATACTTTGTATTTTGTATAAGTCCGAAATAAATAATTAACAGAAAAATCTCACTGTGTAGGACTCGTCACTTGCCATTGGAAGTTTCTAGCAGCCTACATTCCTACTGGATCCTGTAGCATATCTGGCAACCTCGAGTCATGAGGAAGGCGGGGATACATCCTAATTTGAAAGTGATTGCAGGCCACAATTTTGCATACAGCTCCTTTAACATTCATATTAATAAGAAATGTTTCTTGAGCAGTAAATCAACACAGTAGAATGATTTCTGAAGGATCATGTGACACTGAAGACTGCTGAAAATTCAGCTTCGGTATATTTAAAATGTAAGTCCTTGATTATAACATTGTGTAAGGTATGTTTTTGCCCACCTATAGAGCACACACGCATTCAAGGACACCTATACTACACACACACACATAAACACAAGCACACACACTCATAATTTACTGTCATGGACTTTGACTGTTATAATATAAATAACTGTCCACAGACGAGCAGAAACATAAAATCCGGAGAGTGTTCAAGGATGCACTGTAGATGACAGATACAACAAAGTTGTTGTGTTTTATGATTGTAAAGAGTGAGCAGTGTGTGTGTGTGTGTGTTGGTGTCAGTGCGTGGTTGTGTGTAGCCACTGCAGCATATGATGAATGTGTTTTGAACATGAAAATAGATTGCCTACTTCATATCACTGGGGAGAAATTCACACTGAGGGAAAGAAAAGCAGGGAATTTGAAAGAAGTATGTGACGGACAGCTCCGAGTACAGAAAAAAGTGCAAGAGAAACAGAAAAGAAAAAGACACAAGGATGAAAGTAAAATGGTTACAGGCTAATGTTCTTTTTGTTTGTTTTGTTCCACTACTACAGCGAAAAAGGCTGCCTACACGAGATTACAAAAACAATCCAACGGCGTGAGAGACTGACAATTACCATTTAAACACACTCAAAAAGAAAAAGAAAAACTTGAATGCCTAAGTCATTTGTACTATGGTTACGGTGCCTTTTATTATTTAAAAATGGATGAATGAAAATAAATAATTAATTGAAAAATGTATTGAATACTTATTGAATAATACGTAATAATAAATTATGTTTTTAAAAGAAGTCAGCATTTATTTGATCAAAAATAGAGCAAAAACATTAATATTGCGAAGTATTACAATAAATTACTGTTGACGCTTGATTCCGCAGTGGAAGATTTGTTTATATCTCGGAAAAAAAAAAAAAACCCTCAGAATTCTTAGTTTATGAATTGTGAAATAAAACGTCGTAATTACCTTTCCATTCATTCTATTATAATATATTTTAGAATATATTTCTCAAGAAATGTCTTTATTTGTATCAATGTTAAAAACTGTTAAAGCTACACTGTGTAACTCTTTTAGTTTATTCGTAGCTAAAAACACTTAGTTCTTTCAAAAATATATGTGCTCATTAATGTATATTTACTTCGTTCAAGTAATAAAGTATTATCGTGAGTGTATAATATGCCATTGAAAATGCACATACGGGTAAGGGGTTCTAATGTCGGTCGCCATGTTGCCCGTCCATCTTGAAAGTACATTAGCCAAAGAGGGACATACCCGTTAATTCAAGCTTCGCCTTTCGCGTTTACGTTTGAGTTAACAATCAAGGACGAGGTCAAACTGGAAGCCATGTTAATCTTGGACTACATTGGCCACCGAACGAGTTAAAACGAAATCGGAATTGAGAGGAACAGAAATTAATATTCACTAGATGGTCATATACCTTTTCACCGCTAGATGGGGGTAAAAATCACACGGTGTAGCTTTAATGTTAATTGGTTGAAAGCTACAATTTGTAGCTTTTTTGGCCACAAGAGGGCGCAGTTTCTAACAATAACAAAGGCAAATGTACTGTATGTGATGCAGTGACGAGCTGAATGATGGAACTTGCTGTTACAGTGAAGCAGTTCGCGATTGCTAAAGAGACGGATATCACACGCGAGTCCCGCGGATATAAAAGAATAAGGAAATTTCATCCTATTGAAGTACACGCAAGTGCTGGATTACTCACAGGTCAGTTTATTAGATGAATTAAACTTGTGAGGGAAACGCAGCGATGTTCCACTTGGTCTAACGTAACACTATCACACTAAACGGCATTTAAATGTGTGTTGAAAGTTATAATGTTATTCTACGTGTTAGTTCGTTTGCTATATGAAACTTAACGTTATAAACGTCAAGCTAACGTTATAACACTGATTTGTTTTATGTACATTTGCTCACCTGTCTAATAAAGCTGTAAAGTCGTGACTTGTGAAGTTTTGTCAAGTCCAAATTAATCACGGACACTAGCTCTCTGTCGAGTAGAAGTCAATCTCAGACGCTAGCTATCGGCATCTCAAAAACGTCACGCTGATATTGATCCTCATTCTAGTTCTCCTTGTTTGTCCCAAAGTCTGCTTGCCATGGTCAATGAACGAAACAAGAACTGCGCGCCGCTAAACGTTACTCACTACGCAGTTGTCCACGTCTGTCGCCATGGTTACGTCACGGCTATGGCAATACGAGCGGAAACCGAGGATAGCGCGGATATTGCGTCATTGACAGGCGACATTTTTTTTTTCGGGACGGCCACTTATTTAATATTTACATTTCTCTGAAATAAAAGAACGTTGGAGACTATTGAGATATTGTAAATACACAACTGCAGGAAATATATCACACTATGCAAGTGATTTTTGGATATTTTATTACAAAATTCTTACATATTGGACCTTTAATATTTATGTGGAAATCATGATACATTTTTAAAAGGATTGGAACAACTTATTTGAAATAGATTTGTTTGTAACATTATATGTCACGACTGTCACTTTTGATTACGATGGATTTTTGTAATTTTTTGATTACTTTTGAATGATGGAAAAAAAACGTTTTTGAATGAAACATCCCTTTAAAAAAATCTTACTGACCCCAAACATTTGAATGCTAGTGTAAATAACAAATGATGGGCGCCTCCTTCTCTATTCATTTTTTGTAGGTTAATTCTTTTGGCTCGAATTTTCATGGGATTTACAGGAGCTAATTATGGACCAGCCTAGGGAAAGACGTTCACATACACACTCACAGAGGACTGTGCATATCCACATCAGTGTTAATTAAACAATACCATTGCATCGCTGTGATTAAAATCTGTCGGGATGGGAGTAACTTAAAGCTGGAGAATGAAGAAAATCTCTGTCTTTTCCTCTTTCACACATAGAAACACATTTGCACCTCTCCTGAAACCCACACAGATTCTCTTACAATGAAGATGCGACATTCTTGACAGCCAAATTATGAACATTTTTACAGAGCTAATCAAAGAAAACTATATAAATACAGCAGTCGGCTTTAAGATTTACACAACACCTTGCAGAGTGTGTGGGAGTGTGAGAAATCATGTGTCCATTTTTTTAGCACAGTATGCAGCATGTCATCGGCACATTGAATGCCCAGATAATTCAAACAAAATCGCGCGTGGAGTACTGTATCCCACAGTACCATAATAAATAAAATAGTACTATTTTAAAGTCCCCCATGGTGAAAATCAAGCTTTTAATGTTGTTTATATGTCTATGTGGTGTTTTTAAAAGGGTTTTTCTGAATTTTGGACATCAGGCCTCATTTCTAATTTAGCCAAAAGCCTTTTTTGTGATTGGTCAGATTATACATCATTTTAGGACTGTAGCTTTTCCGGTTTCCCCCTCCCGCTATAGCTAATACACTTATAAAGAAAATAAAGAAAAAAAAATTATAAATTACTAAACTAAAAATATGGATGGATATTAATAAATTATCTTTGAATTTAGATAAAACAAAGGTATGACGTTTGGTAATTAATTATAAAGAATATCCGCGTTTACTAAATAAAGCAAGGGTGTAACATTCAAGCTATTTAACCCTCTGGGGTTGTTCGTTTCAGAGTCACACTCGGGGTGTTCGGGTCCAAATGGACCCAAAGGGCGGGATTCATATTTAAAAAAAATTTATTTTTTTTTTACTCGTTTTTATAATATTTTTTCTTTTCTATTTTGGTGTTTTGAGAAATTTTCAAAAAAGAAAAAAAATATATAATTATTATTCATGCAATAATTATAACAAAATTTCCCCCATTGAACATAATAGAAAATATATATATATTTTTTTTTAAAGCTGTATTTCATTTTAGAGTCAAGCCTAGGCCTCATAAAAGCAATTTTTGAAATGAGATGGATGCCATCTGGTGGACAAACTGAGCATTTTAAAAATGCAAAACACATGTATAATCTGCATTTTTGGTGTGTTTGTGTATAAAAGTGTGTTTGTGTGTGCGTGTCTGGATGTGTCTGTTTTGCACTCTTGATGTTTTATAGATTGACCCCTTCACTGTTGTGTGCTTTTTTTCAAGATCGTGGCTGATTTGTAGATTGTACGCACAAAAAAGCTCAGTATTTCACATTTTTTGCCAATTTCCCATTCATTTTCCATGCGGGTCCATTTGGTCCCGATCACCGATCACTATTCACATCCTGTCCCCATTTTTTTTGGGCGTTCAAATACCAAATACAAACAAAGTCAACAAATTTCGGACCATTCCGAGAAAGCTGTGATTTAAAAAAAATATATATATATTTTTAAATTATTCGGGTCCATTTGGGCCGAACAACCCCAGAGGGTTAAAGGCCTGAATCATTTTTTTGCAGGAAAAACATTTAAATATGTCATTTTGGTGATGAAAATGAGTTTTAAGGGATACAATTATAGACTACAGTGGGACTTTAAAAAATAGCATTCAGTATATGGTATAGCGCAGTGTGCATTAAGAACTACGCAACACTTTACTTGATTCATATTTGGCTTCATTCATATTTCTCTTGTGTGGACACATTGGTTTGTGAAGGTCTGTGTGACACTCACTCTACAGGAGGGCTGATATCATCTGGTTTGGTCTCGAAGAAGCGGAGAACATCCTCGCTTTGCGAAATCTGGGGTGGAAGCCGGACCAGCGCCTGACGAGACAGAAAGAACATGAAACCGGACAAACAAAACATTAAGACAACCACACAGAAACACAGCAGACTAATGAATCCACAACTATACCAAATGTTCTTTCCTTAGATCGGATGTCTAGAAATCTCAACACTTTACCTGAAGGGGTTTGCATAAGACTTGAATATGTCTTGAATATGAAGTAGGGTTTATGCATGTTTATGACAACTGTCATTAAGTGTCTTTCGCTCAATAATGACATTTTGAATGCAAATAACTGTCACCCCATTTTTTGAATAGACATGGAAATGCACATTTCAAACTTAGGTAAATGGTTGTAATTCAAGAATTCTTTGGAATATAGACATAAGATTGGTCTCGTTTTAAAGAAGACATTTGGCAGATTTTTGTCCAAGTGAAATAAATTAAGAAAGTGAAACAGAAAAAAAGTTATAGAAGTTTGAGTTTATGGAAATGTATATATTTTATATAAAATATATATTTCAAAACCTAGGCTACTCTAAAACTGACGAAAAATCAAAGCCAAAAATCTGAACAAGTTGTGTTTAAAATTTTAGGTTGATATCTCAAAAAATTAGCTTTCAGTGAGATTTTGTTTGGGCGCAGTTTTAAACGCGTCCACTAGGGCACAACCAGACTCCATTACTGCCCATCTAAGGGCGCCTCCACTTCCACATGTGTTTTGAGTGATCTGAACCATCATTTTTACAATTTTCACACAATTTATGAAGTAGAGATCCTATTCAGAAGTAGTATGGGAAGTTTGACAGATTTTGATATGAATTCAACCTCTAAGAAACACATACAAAGAACACGCATGCGTGTTATAACTTATTGCCTCAACACAAATGGTGAATTTATTATTCATGACAAAGACACTAACGGGTTATGTTGTACCCGTCAAGGTGTCAAAAAAGACATCTCAAACAATGTCATATTTGCATTAAAAATGTCATAACTGAGCAAATGACACTTAATGACAGTTTTCACAAACATGCATAAAACTTCCTTCATATTCAAGACATATGTCATGTCATGGTTATGAAGGTGTCATGTTAGTCTTATGAACACCCCTTCAAGTAAAGTGCTACCAAAATCTTTTTAATTAAGCAAATTAAAACATCACCACAGACAAGGTGTAAATGTAAATGTAATAAACCTCAAGAAGTTTTTTTTAACTAAAACAAAACTAGAAAACTATTGATTTTAGTGTCTTTGGCATTCTAAAGACGCCATTTTGCTTCAACAAACTGCATAAATGTCTAACAAATTCACTTTGTGTTCCAACTGCTTTCAAAGCTCTCAAACATGATTTGAAAATTAGTGAAAGAACATAGGAAGATAAAAAGGAAAGAGAGAGCGAGAGAGAGAGAGAGAACTCCTCTGAAGAATCCCTGGAGTAAATACTGTTGTTTATTTATTTTTGAAGAGCACAATGCAATTAAATGGAGATCTAATTAAAGCTTTCAGGAAATAGCTGGTAAACATCCTACGTTTAAGCCCTTCAAAGACACATCCCCTTCTCTTTTTCTCTCTCTCTCTTTCTCATGGAGGGATGTTGGTGCGTTCTACACTGAAAGGACAGAGGAAATCTGCAGGAAGTTAGTTATCAAATTGTCATATAAGCAACTGTCACATAATTAAAGGTTGACTTAAATAAATGTTTAACTAGGGCTGTCAATTTAGTCCTTTAATTTAGTTTGACTAGAAAATTGCATTCACAATTGTCCCCTGAACCGTTCATAAAGTAAACGCCATGACCAAAAACGCCACCTTCTTGTCTTTTTTTTTTTATTCAGTCTTTATAAACAAAGTCTTTGAGTTGCCTTTATTTAGGGGCATTTCTATTCAAATATTTACATGCAGCTAATTAGAAATTGATTGTATTAATCTTTTAATCGATTGCCATTATAAATGGGCACCTGAAGGACACATTTACATTAAGATTAAGTTTTTAGACGTGTATTTTGAATGTCCTTTGTGTGAACGTCATGGGGATTGTTGTCACAACAGCAGTCTTTCCAAGACATCCCATAATCTCACTATCTCACTATCTCAGCTCAGTTTAACAGCTGCTCTCCACTTGTGTGTGTGTGTGTGTGTTTACATCCACTTTGTGTGTGTGCAATGGATTGTTTTTAAAAAGTTGGCTCTATTCCATCAGGAAGGAGGGGGAAGGAAAGGAAAAGAGACAAGACACATGAAGGCAAAAGATAAAGAGAGGGAGAAATAGAGAGGAGGAAGGAACGAGTCGTTAAAATCCCACAAACTAATCTTAAGGGTGTTATTCAGTAACCTATAGCTATTGCAAAGTAAACATGACAGCGGATACGAATAAGAGCAAGTGTCTGTTTGGTGTAATAGCATTATCATATTTCAACAAGATGGCAGATATTCTCTGATAATGAGGCAAATTCACACTCAAAACCTGACGTGGAACATGCAAATGCAGCACCATTGCTTAGGGTGACATTTGGGGATCTGACAACACTATTTAAGGTTTGAAACCTATAGAGGAAGTCTAGACAAAAGGCCAATGGGCCTTAAAGGTTCAAAGTAGTTTCAATACAATGTGTTTTATACAAATTTAGATGTAATTTATTAAAGGGATAGTTCACTTTGAAATTAATATCACTTCCTAGATCAGCTTCAGACCGAAGCGCAGTACCACTTGGACGTGGCTGTGGTTAGAAGAGGTAAAAACGATATAAATACTGTTCGTTTTCTCACACAAACCGCTCGTTTCGTGTCTTAGGCCATCAATGTGTACTTACATTTACGAGTCATTAAATCATGTTTAATTTGGACTTCTCTGTGCATGCTCTTTGAGGTGGTGACCATAGACCTCCATTATATGACTGGCAGACAAGAACGGTTTGACCTAAAAATATCAAAATTGAAACTACTGCGGAAACAAAGACACCTACATCTTGGATGCCCTTGAGGTAAGCGATCACATACCGAAAAATAATTTCAAAGTGAACTATCCCTTTAAACAAGTTGGTCAGTGTATGCATATTAGAAAGCCATATAACTGCTTTTAAAAGAAAATTAAAAGAGCTTAATTACAAAAGTTGACCACCCTAAAATACATTGTATATATATATAAAATATATATATATATTTTTTAAATAAAATAACGTTTCTGCAGCTAATAAATAAAAGATAAAAAAGTACATATCCTAATTGAATTGATTTTAAATGGTTTATTTTAGGTAATTCTTCTTTGAACAGCAGGAATGTAGTCCAAAGAATATCAGTGCAGAACAAAAAGGGGCTTAACACTGGACCCTGTGGAACGCCAATGCCATAGCCACACCTTTAATGATGTTTTTAACATCATGCTGAACACACACACATGGGTGTGAGCAACACTTCCCCATGACAACATGTGACACACATCATTGTCAAAGGAAAATGATTATAAAGAACCTCTCTCTTAATGATTTTCTACACAAAGTAACAGCTTACACATATTTGATTAGAAAATAAATGAGGACAAGCAACTTACTCTGCAATAGTCGTCAATAAAGCGTAGTCTTTTCATGGCCACGTCTCTCACATGACTTCGTCGGAATAGGATTTTGCCTTTAAAATAAAAGGAAGAGTCAAATATGTGGTCTACTTCTCAAGATCATGTCTACTTATTTGTATCATTTTTTTAAACTTTAAATGAAATATTCAATGATGCATTTAAAAATGTTGCTCATTTACATATGCCACCAAGGTCAAATTATCTAGCTTCTAGAAATGTGTTGATATTGGAAGAATAATTTGAAATACATTTTGGAAAGCAGTTAGAATGCATTGGAAAATTATCCACAAATCTGTTGCATTCTATTCCACTGCTTTCCAGAAATAATTTGATTCTGTCATAAAATAACATTACTGCTTTTTGAATGTAAAATGTAAAATATGACATAAAAGGATATACACACAAATATGCCCAAATAAAAATATGCAACTTTATCAAGCCAGTGAAAATATTAACAGGGCAAAAAATAAAAAATCTTCATAGTTGAGCCCTGCTCACTGTAAGCAAAGCCCAGAGCATTTTCAGACAGTGTTCAGAAACATGAGCAGCTACTGAAGAGAGACGCCATGTGTTCTTCTTGAGATCTAGAACATCTTAATCAGGTTCAGACGTTTGGAGGAGATAAGATCACCACGTAGCACCAAACTCCAGCTGTCATGCTCTCCGGTCTCAAGCTGTTTATTCTCAAGTAAAAACTGAGAGATACGCCGGCAGCAACGTGCAGAATGAATTTCTTATGAAACAAACATTTATAAAGCAACTGTATATTCACCTTCATCTGTTCATTCTCATATTCTATTATATGAGCTCAAACTGCTTCCTCAAAAAAACAAAACACTGACGTAAAGACCTGAAGAATTCAAAGCATTATCGCAAATATTTTATTATTGAAGTTGATATATATCCTTAGGTAAAAAAAAAAAAAACCAATACGCCTTTTAACAAAAGAAAATCAATACGAAATGAAATACGTGTGACGATAAAAATCTAATCGGTCCCTCTTTACGGTCCCAGTGGAGTCCAATAATCAGACTGGAATTAAATGGAGACAGTGCATGGATTTAATGGTTTGACACTTAATACCATAATACAGCGGCTGCAAGTGGTTTTATAATCTACTTAATATTATAGTAATCCAACCAATAACATTGCATCCAATGGAGCCTGTGATAATCTGAGTTTGTGTGTTCATACTGAAGGATGTGAGAACAAACAGAGAACATCAGAGGGACTGCTGGATGACAATAGATTTCAGCCACGTCAGCAAGGAAAAACGTGTCTCGATCTCTCTGTGTCTCCGTCTCGCTCTCCTCTTTTTCTTCTTATTGATGGCTCTTGTTCTCGGGGAACGGTGCTGCTCATCTCAATGACTCGTGAGCCTGTTTCCAGCATGCGTGTGTGTGTGTGTAAGTCAAGAACAGAAGCACGACCCTGTCCCAGCATAACCATGACTTATTGTGGACAGATCTGCTGACACCATGTATTTGCAGGTCTGTGTGTGTGTGTGTGTGTGTGTGTGTGTGTGCAGAGGAGAGAAAGAATTCCTCCCAAAATCACCTGGAAGAAAAGGGATAATCCGTTTTTTGGGATCTTTCTGCCCTCCCTCGATTGGGAACTTGTCAAGAATCTGCATCTGTGGGAAAACGCAAGAAACACAACATGTAAACGACAAACTATGATAATAGACACCACATAATGAACTCATAAAGATACTATCAATAGTGCAAAAGAGGACTATTTAGAAAAATTGTTATGAAAAATGCCACATGGAGAATTTTTTTTAACGATTTAACAAATTACCTGTTGAATCAGAGTTTTATGGAAGCTCGTTTCCGTCACTGAATAAAAAAAATAAAAAAATAATTGCGACTTTTTATCTCACAATTGTGAGATATAAAGTCAGAATTGCAAGATATAAAGTCGCAATTTTGAGAAAAAAGACAGAATTGCGACTTTCTTATCTCACAATTATCTCACAATTCTGACTTTTTTTCTCACAATTGTGAGTTTACATCTCACAATTTTGACTTTATATCTCGCAATTCTGACTTTATAACACATAATTGCGAGTTTATATGTCAAAATTATGACATCTTTTTTCAGAATTGTGAGATATAAACTCGCAATTGCGACTTATCAGGCTAATTCTAAGGGGAAAAAAAGACTAGCTTTTTTCCCCCTCAGAATAGTTTAAATCTCATATTTCTGACTTTATAACACGCAATTGCGACTTTATATCACGCAATTCTTACTTTATATCTCGCAATTCTTACTTTATATCTCGCAATTCTGACTTTATAACACGCAATTGCGACTTTATATCACGCAATTCTTACTTTATATCTCGCAATTCTGACTTTATATCTCGCAATTCTGACTTTATATCTCGCAATTCTTACTTTATATCTCGCAATTCTGACTTTATAACACGCAATTGCGACTTTATATCACGCAATTCTTACTTTATATCTCGCAATTCTGACTTTATATCTCGCAATTCTGACTTTATAACATGCAATTGTTATAAAGACACGCAAAAAAAAGATGTAAACTTGCAATTGTGAGAAAAAAAGTCCGAATTGTGAGATACTGTAGAAAGTCGCAATTACCTTTTTTATTTTACATTCTTTTCCAGAAACAAGCTTCCACCGAGTTTTAGATTTATGGTTCCTCAAAGAACTTTTCAGTGAACAGTTCTTAAAAGAATCATTTTTGAAGAACATTTTAATAATCTGAAGAACCTTTTTCCACTATAACCTGTTGTGGAATGGAAAGGTTCAGTGAATGTTAAACATTCTTAATGGAACCATCAATGCCAATAAAGAAGCTTTACTTTTAAGAGCAAACAAAGTGTTTTGATTTGACCTAACAGGGAAAAATCCACATTCTCCTTTCTATGCATAGTGAAAAATGTCATGATCTCTGTTTAAAATCCTGAGCTTATGTTTCCTGAAAACCCAATCATTTTGTTTTCGCTTCATTTTCCGCCACTTTCCACATTTTTTTTTATTTATTTATTTATTTATTTTTGCCTTTTGGGGATTTGAAGTACAAACAGCTGTAGATTATTTCTAAGGATCCCACGAACACATGTAAATCTCTGCTCTAAGAATTGAAAACAACTACTGGAAACCATCAACAGAAGCTGAAAGATTCAACATGAGCTGCTCTCATGCAAATGTGACCCTGGAAGAGCTCTGGCTGAAACTCCCGGTGGGCTGGGCTCATTAGTAGGAAACATTTACAACTGGGAGATGTTGTGGGAACCAAATTTCTGACCATTATAAGAATAAGAACAAAAATATTAGGCAAAGATTACGAGGTTAAAAAAAAAAAAAAAAATACTATAATAAATTCAGTGGGGATGCTAGTTTAATTCCAGATTTTTCATAAGTTCACTTGTTTCCTGCAGTGTTAATTTTGACTATTTAGATGTAATACCTCTTTAAATAGTTTCTTTATAGTCTTAAGATTTAGAACTTTTAAAATCTGTAGTAAAAAAAAAATTTCATTCAAAAAAATGCACAACTCTTCCAAAGTTAATGGGAGAGTATGCCATTTTTTTCATGAACACTTTTTGTTTGATAGTGATCAATAATAGAAGTGGTCTAAATATTAAAACATTGTACATATATCTTCTGTGGAAGTCTCAGGACCAAAAAAAAGTCCAATCATTGCATCTTGAAACCCCGCCCTCTGCTGCAGCTCATTTCCATTTAAAGGGCCAAGCACAAAACGGTGCGTTTTTGCAAACCCTCAAAAAATGACAACTTCAACATGCTATATAAAAAATATCTGGGGGGTATGTTGTGATAAAGCTTCACAAACACACCCAGGGGACATCAGAGACTTATTTTACATCTTGTGAACTCACCAACCAACTTAAATCTTTGAATCTTTAAAATGAGAAAATTCAGATTCTTTACATTTAGAATCTTTAGTTCTAAAAACAAAAGGGCCACGAAACAGAGTTTGGAGGCTCTATTTCTTCTAATAGGCTTTTAATGTCTTTCCCACAAGGCCTGTCAGAATGTATGTTCTCCAGGTACAACGAGGTCAGGCTGTGGAGCCGGGACACACCAGATGTGCAGTGTCTCTCACTGTTTCTCACAGCCGGTCCTGTTGAAAAATCTCCCCCAGAACCCTCTTGGTTGTGCATTAGCATGAATCCATGGCAGTGAGTAATGGAAATCGGAGTCTGAATCTGTAATTAAGGGCATCAAACACATATGTAGGGGTCATTGGTGCACACTAATAGGGTTGTGAGGATCTGGGTCAGATGGCATGAAGAATTGGAGGCTAAAAACAGATCACGTCTCACAGATGTAAAACATCTTTTGTTTGCCCAGACCCTGAACTTATAATAATGATAATAATAACGCATCATTTGTGCTTTTTGCAGATTATCTGAGTGACTATCAACCATAGAGCAACAGAATGTCTATGTTATTTTTAAACAGTCAGCAGATCTTGTTTATAATTTACACTACACTCTCAGAAAAAAAGGTACAAAAGCTGTCACTGGGGCTGTACCTTTTCAAAAGGTATACACTTTTGTACCCAAAGGCTGCATATTGGTACCTTAGTGGTACACATTAGCACCTAAAATGTATATATTAGCTCCTGAAATGGACATATTAGCACCTAAAATGTACATATCAGCCCCTAAAATGTACATATTAACACTTAAAATGTACATATTAGCACCTAAATGTACATATTAGTACTTAAGATGTACATATTAGCACCTAAAGTGTACATATCAGCACCTAAAATTTACATATTAACACTTAAAATGTACATATTAGCACCTAAAATGTAAATATTAGTACTTAAGTTGTACATATTAGCACCTAAAATGTACATATTAACACCTAAAATGTACATTAGCACCTAAAATGTACATATTAGTACTTAAAATGTACATACTTGGAACCTAAAATGTACATATATTAGCTTGCATCACAGGAATAATTGGTATTTTGAATATATTAATATAGAAAAAAACTATTTTAAATTGTTTGTAAATTAATGTTTTTAATATATGTTTTATTTAAATAAGTTCATTCTTAGAGACCTCTTTTTATGCAAAAAAAAAAGGAGGGGACAGAAAATCAAGATACACAGATAAACAGAGAAGAGGACTGTACAAGGAAAATGGAAATATGACAAGCAGGATAAATGAAATGACAGTAAGCAGGAGAAGAGGATGAAGAGGCTGGGAAGAGGAAAAATAAAGATGTGAGTGAGAACAGACAGAACGAGGAGAAGTTTCTGCATTTCCCAACCACTGAGGCACCTGGAAGACTTCCTGAGTCTCCATAGCAACAGGGGGCGGGAAGAGAGGAGAACGAGCCAGTGATTGGGTGATGGTGTGTGTGGAAGAGAATGTTGTGAAGAATGGACACACACACATATATATATGTCATACAAGCATCTAAATAGTCTTAAAACTGACTTTTTCACTACATTTTTGCAAATAAATAAATGTTAAATCTATAGTGACTTATTATCAAAGTGTATTAACAACTACAACAGTACCAATATATTTGTATTGTATTTTGGTGAAATATGACTTGAAACATTTCTCTGATCGAGATGAGAGCGATTGTCACTCCAGCAAAATCACAGCTACAGTGTTTTGGGTGGTTGCCAGGGTGTTGCAACCACCCAAAACATTGGTGGTGAACTTAAAGAGATACTCCACTTTTTTTTTTGGAAATACTCTAGGCTCATTTTACATCTCCCCCAGAGTTAAACAGTTGAGTTTTTACCGTTTTCGAATCCATTCAGCCGATTTTCTGATATTTTGAAGAATATCAGTAACCAGAGAGTTTCTGGTCTCATTGACTTCCATAGTATTTTTTTTTTTCCTACTATGGAAGTCAGTGAGACCAGAAACTGTCTGGTTACTGATATTCTTCTAAATATCAGAAAATCGGCTGAATGGATTCGAAAACGGTAAAACCCAAATGTTTAACCCTGAGGGAGTTTTAAAATGAGCCTATTTCCAAAAAAAAAAAAAAAAAAGTGGAGTATCCCTTTAAGTAAATACATTTTAAAAAATATAATTATTACATTTATACTTGGTTTTTATTTTTGGGGTAAAATGTGACTTGAAACATTTCTAGAAAGAGAGAATGAGAGTCAGAAATTGATACTTATGAATTGATTCATTTAAAATGTCCTATATCAAATCCAGCTCCATGAAGTCTCCTATTCGATATGAGAGTGAATGTAATTCCAGCAAAGTCAGAGATAAGTGTGTGAACCACATAAAACTCTTTGTTAGCCCTTTCAAGGAGCTGCACCAGGGGGCCCTCATGGTAAAACACAGCCAAGGAGTTTGAGGAAATTGCAAGAGAGTGAGCTCTGTCATGCAGCTCCATCAATGGGCTTATTGAGGTCCAAACTTCTATGCATATTTCATGACACTTAAAACAGTGATCTGATGCCTGCTATAGAGCTACACACAGGGGCTATATTCTACCCCTCCTTTATAATTCATCTAATGTTGTTAAGGCTTCTTGCTACTATTTTTTTATCTGTCTTGCTCCTTTCATTCATCTGCACACATCTCATGACCCAAATAATGACGGTGGGCATGAGACCCAGTGCTAATGCTTGTTGATTGGGCTCATGTTGCATGATGTCATAAACTAGCAATTACACAAAGTTCAGTTTGTACAAACATTGACTTATTCTAAAAACAAGATGTCAGCTTCAAAGAAAAAACACTTTGAGGAGAACTGTTAAGTATTTAAAATGAGTCAAACAGTCTTGCAAATTACTTGCTGAGTGAGTTTCGGCAGGGTGACAGATATCCAAACATGAACAACTCTCCCACGGTATAATCCTCCTGGAACCATTCGAAGCGTGCTCTGAGTCTGAACATTCACTCAATAAACTGATTTGCACAGAGAATTAAAAAAATAGACTTTCACGTTCTGTCAAGAAAATATTAAGTGGTGTTCAAAAATCATAACTACAATGCTAGGCTGTTTTGGACGGTTGCTAGGGCGTTGCTATGCAGTTGATAGATGTTTTGTATGGTTGCGAGTACATTGCTATGCAGTTGATAGATGTTTTGGGTGGTTGCTAGTGTGTTGCTATGCAGTTGATAGATGTTTTGGATGGTTGCTAGGGCGTTGCTATGCAGTTGATAGATGTTTTGGATGGTTGCTAGTGCTTTGCTATGCAATAGATAGATGTTTTGGATGGTTGCTAGTGTGTTGCTCTGCAGTTGATAGATGTTTTGGATTGTTGCTATGGCATTGCTATCCAGTTGATAGATGTTTTGGATTGTTGCTAGGGCGTTGCTATGCAGTTGATAGATGTTTTGGATGGTTGCGAGTACATTGCTATGCAGTTGATAGATGTTTTGGATGGTTGCTAGTGTGTTGCTATGCAGTTGATAGATGGTTTGGATGATTGCTAAGGTGTTGCTATGCAGTTGATAGATGTTTTGGATGGTTGCTAGTGTGTTGCTCTGCAGTTGATAGATGTTTTGGATGGTTGCTATGGCATTGCTATCCAGTTGATAGATGTTTTGGATGGTTGCCAGGGTGTTGCTATGCAGTTGATAGATGTTTTGGATGGTTGCTAGTGTGTTGCTATGCAGTTGATAGATGTTTTGGATGGTTGCGAGTACATTGCTATGCAGTTGATAGATGTTTTGGATGGTTGCTAGTGTGTTGCTATGCAGTTGATAGATGTTTTGGATGATTGCTAAGGCGTTGCTATGCAGTTGATAGATGTTTTGGATGGTTGCTAGTGTGTTGCTCTGCAGTTGATAGATGTTTTGGATGGTTGCCAGGGTGTTGCTATGCAGTTGATAGATGTTTTGGATGGTTGCCAGGGTGTTGCTATGCAGTTGATAGATGTTTTGGATGGTTGCTAGTGTGTTGCTATGCAGATGATAGATGTCTCAATGCTTGCTAGGGTTGTTTGGGTGTTTTTAATATTATTATTTAACACCAAATTAATCACAGTGCAGTTTAATAATATTATTACATTATTAATAGTATTAAATAAATACCAAGAGCAATATAATAATATGAATATCAATAATGATGATGATAATAATAATAATTTTGGCTGCTATTTTAACGTGTGGCTGTAAAAACACGCAGGAGAATACAGTAATCAAAGTCATAAAACACGACCACACAAACATAAACGAGACTGAACAATGAACAGGGGAAACTAAGGGATTAAATTCACAAATTGAATAACAGAACTAAAAACAGGTGTGTAATATAATCAGAGGTCATTGAAACTAAAGCAAACAGAACTTAGGCAAAGGATAAAAATGAGACCAAAACAGAACAAGTACGTATCAATATTATTAACTAATATTCTGGTTCATAAATTTGGCTTACATAGCTTGATCACTAATTTCGTGTAATGTGATCTTTCACCAATATATATAAAATAAGCAAGTCTGGTTGCTTAGAAAGGTAAAGGTAATTGCATTTGAGGTAAAAGCATGATGGGTTACACACTGAATATTATTACTTAGGGTTTGAGGGTTGTTCAAATCCCTGACTTCAAGTATATAAGCAATAGTAATGCTTTAGCAAGCAGCACAAATAATCTGTTTGGGTACAGAGAAATAAACTCTCTGGCGTTGGTGTTTCAGTCGGCCATTATAAACAGCTATCAAGCTGATCTAAGATCAGCTCTTCCCCATCCAAAACACTGGAGTGCCTGCATGTCTTAAATCAAGGTAAAACGCGACTGGTAGCCAAAGGGTGAGAGTAGTTACACTGATCCAAGAACGCAGTAAATCCCCTGATTACAGCATTACGGGCAGCTTTATTGATTCCATTTGAGTAAACAGTGTGAGAGATGGAGTAAAGCGAAGGAGAAAAAAGAAAGAGAAAGCTTCATAGAGAGAGAGAGAACGCTGTTTTCCTTGAATTATTCTGTTGGCTGGAGCTCTGATTGACAGAACACACATGGATTCAATCGCGCACAATCACAAAAGCACCTCCACACATGAACACACACACATTTCTGGAACCTAATAGTGAGTGTGACTCACTCCAGGCCTGAACACACACATATACAGGTTACTAATGGATAGTGTGAATCAAGTCCGGACATGCATTAGTGAGCACAGTATCAGGTTTCAGGAGACATATGTGCACTTGGACTGACAACACACTTCCACATATACACACTCAGTACAGTACAGTACAGATCAGGGTTCTTTGTGGTGGGAAGAGAGACTAAAAAATTGCAAAAACCCATGAAATCAAATTGTGTGTGTTCTGTAGATTTTACTCCATACGAGTTCCCTTTGAGGTTATATATGCTAGTGTACTTGATGCAGTGATGCATCTAAAAATTTTAGTCCTTCTTTTGCATGAAATCGAAAACAAAAATTCTGATCACTAAATCTGGACTGGTTGGTACGATATATATTTTTTTTTAAAGTCACCAAGGCAGCATTTATTTTACCCAAAAAAACAACAACAACAAAAAAAAAGTAGCCTACTATTGTAAAATATTATTAACATTTAAAATAGCTCTTTTCTATTTGAATATAGTTTCAAATCGAATTTATTCCTATGACGGTAAAGCTGAATTTTGTGGAATCTGTGATACAGGATTCTTAGATTTAAAAAAAAAGTTAAATAATTTATTTGAAATAAACAATTTTTTGCAATTATAATTGTCTTTACTATCACTGTCGATCAATGTAATGCATCCTAGCTAAATAAAAGTATTTTAAAGAAATCTAAATTAATACTGTGTAGATTTTTGTCCAATGCTCTAGAAAAAGAATGCCCCTCCCCCTAAACTCATTTAACGATTGTAATTTTAACACATTTTTGTAATTTTTTCCAATCTGAATTATTTTTATTCTTGATAATTTATCCTAAACCATTAAAGCATCAATTTACATAAGAAAGATTTTACACTGCTCATGTTTCATGAACGACGCTCAGTATGTTGATAAAACTGATAAATGTTACCCTTGCCAAGCGACCATTGTCAGTTGCTTGGCTACCATTTTTATCACACTGCATTCGCTATGACTTTAGCTCGTGTAGTAGGGCTGTCAAATGATTAATCGTGATTAATCGCATCCAAAATAAAACTAAAGTTTGTGTTTAAATAATATATGTTGGTGCACTGTGTATAATTATTTTATATATATAAATACACAGAAATTAAGAAATATTTTCATGTATATATACTGTATATAGATTTATTTATAATTTATATTATATATAAATATAAATATACAGTAGATAAATAATATTTTTTTTCTTAAATATACATGCATGTGTGTGTATTTATATTTATACAAAATAATTATACACAGTGCACCCATATATATTATGTAAACACAAACTTTTATTTTGGATGCGATTAATCGCGATTAATCGTTTGATAGCCCTATCGTGTAGCATTTTGAAACAAGTCTGAAACCTTCAATAAGTAACACTGAACAAATTGTTCATCCATTCCTTCCAGCCTCCAATTATAGGAATAGCCCAGTTCTGTCATCGTCACACTCTAAACAATGCTGAGTTGTTTTAACCCAAAATTGGATAATATATGGACAAACCCAAAATGTTGAGTTAAAAATGTAACCCAACTTCAACTCTACATTTTTAAACAAACATTTGGGTTTGTCCATAATTGACCCAAATTTGGGTTGAATAACCCAGCACTTTTTAGAGTGTACACAACTTTTTTAATGAAACCTCTTGCATTAAATACACTCTAAAAAATGCTGGGTTGTTTTAACCTAATTTTGTGTAAAATATGGACAAACCCGGCCATTGGGTTACATTTTTAAATGACATTTTTAACCCAATAGCTGGGTTTGTCCATATTTTACCCAAAATTGGGTTAAAACAACCCAGCATTATTTAGAGTGTATGAAATGTATTGACAAACTAAGCTCTATTGCAAGGTTCAAACACAAACGTGGTTTTACCAGCCTTTTTTTGCACCACCCCAAATTGCAACTTAGATCTGAGGTCAGTCTGAAATTGTAAGTTCAGCCAAGACAAAAAGAGAATCAATCCAATGCCCTTGATGCGACCCTAAGCATGACCCCGAAAACCAGACAAAGTTCTGTGGGATGTGCAATAACAGATTAACAGACGTTCTGTGTCATCAGAGACGCTTGATGCGACATCCATGTCCATATTAAAATTAATCACTCTGACACACACATTCCCAAATGTGTCACGTATTCCTCACCTGTCTCTTGTTACATTTGGCGGATGTGCCTGAAATCCACCCACGCACACACATAAACACATAAGATCTAAGACTAAAGAGAAGGAGAACATGAGTAACTGTGGGTGTCCACACAGATTATTTAAGCAGTATATGTAGGGCAGCCAGCAGCAGGGATGAAGACTTTTGGCAGTCTCCTCTGCCCACACCCAGATTTAGCCCCTGTTCTCCTCACTCTCTCCATATGAGGAGCCAGGACTGGCTTGAACCCCAAAGACAGCACACACACAATCAGGACAGACTGTACTCTTACTGACGTTTGGACAGTGACAGCGCTGCAGACTGCTACTACACACTAGTATAGTCTCACTGACTTGACACGTATAAGGAACTGTGTCGAGGTGGTTGAATATGGTGTGTATTCTGTAAAGAAACAGGAGATTGGCATGTCTTGGATTAGCGTGGTTACACATACGGTGTCACAATAAAAAAAATATCTGAGAGATCTAGTATGCACCCTGTTATGGAAACTAAAAAAATAAATAAATTAAAAAATAAAAAGGTAACTGCAACTTCATATTTCACAGTTAGGACATTGATTTTTAAAACTGTGAATTTATATCTCCTAATTTTTACTTTATCTTACAATAAAGGCTGCACGATTAATCAAAATAAGAGCGAAATCGTAATAATTCCTTTGTGAAATTGTCAAATTGCAAAAACTGTTATTTAATTTCATAAAGTGTGAAGTGTGTCATTGTGTTCTTACACGTAAAAAGATCATTATCCAGCATCTCTTATTGGTTTTTAAATTCAAATTGCAATTTTTTATCAGAAAAAATAACAATTCAAATTTTTCCTCAAATCACGCAGCCTTATCTCATGCAAATTTTGCCATTGCAATTTTTTTCTCATAAATGTGACTTTATATATGATAAGGTGACAATATCTTGCAAAATTACTATACATCTTGCAATTGTGGCTTTGTTTAATAGCAACTTTAACTCACAAATTTCACAATTCTCATCATTTTGACTTTATATCTCATAATCTAACCTTATATCTTGGAATTTGACTTTAAATTTCACAATTCTCATAATTGTGACTTTATATCTCATAATCTAACTTTATATCTTGGAATTTGACTTTAAATTTCGCAATTGCAACTATGTGAGATATAAAGTCGCATTTACGAGATGCAATGCGCAATAGGACTTTATATATCGCAATGACGATATAAAACTTTATTTATCACAATACCCAAATAAAACTTTTAACCTTGCAATTGCGATTTTGTTTCTCGTAAATGCGATTATTTCTCACAATGTGACTTTAAATCTCGCAATTGTGACTTTCTCGTAATAGCAATTTCCTCATAATCTTGCAATATAACAATAAAGTTCTTATAACTGTGACTTTATATCTCATAATGTGACTATATCTTGCAAATATGACTATATTTTGCAATTTGTCTTTAAATTTTGCAATTACAATATGTGAGATATAAAGTCATAAAGAAACGTGACCTTATATCTTGCGATATGACTTTAAATCTTGCAATTAAGATTTTGTTTCCTGTGAATGCAAAATTATATACTGTATATATCATAATGTGACTATATCTTGCAATATTATCATAAATCTTACAATTGCTACTTTGTTTCTCATAATAGCAACTGTACCTCACAATCTTGCAATATCACTTTAAACTTTTCAATTAAGTCACTTTAATGTGACTTGAAATCTCATAATGTGACTATACATCTCGCAATATGACTAAAAATTTCACAATTGCGATTTTTTGAAATGTAAAGAAGTAATTATGAGAAACAATGCGACTATATCTCACAATATGACTTTAACTCACACAAATCTTATATTGAGATTTTATCTCACAATGTGATTTTATTGTGATCCAAATTGTTATTGTATGACTTAAGATCCAACAATTATGATTTTACAATTAACTTTTTTTACACAATTTAACTTTTTTTACTCTAAGATTAACCTGCTTTTACACCCATTTAATTCAAAGAACCAAAAGGTGATGAAAAAATGACAATGATACAAAAGCAACAGTAGGCAGTGGACCTTGAAAGAGCCTCAAATAGAAAAAGAAGCTCAGAACATGCTTTGAATGTTGAATGTCTATTAAATCGAGTGTGAGAGAAAGAGAGAGAGAACATGTGTGTGTATTCGTGTGCCAAAGGACTTTCCCCGGGAGAGTGGCAGTGCCCAAAGTAAGTGTGTGGCTGTGTGTGTGTGTACCAGGTGCAGAGAAAACCCCAGCAAATCTGGGTCACCCAAGAAAACTAACACTTCATATCTGGACATATAAACGTGACCTGATCTCATTCCTGCCAGCGACGTACTGTAATAACACATTCCACATCTGTCCATCACAAAGACTATATACACTCTAAAAAATGCTGGGTTGTTTTAACCCAATTTTGGGTCAAATATGGACAAACCCGAAATGTTGGGTTAAAAATGTAATGTAAAAATTTAACCCAACGGCTGGGTTAGTCCATATTTGACCCAAAGTTGGGTTAAAACAACCCAGCATTTTTTAGAGTGTACATACAGAAACAGTGCTTCAAAGTCAGACACATTCACTATTCTGAGCCTCTGTAAATAATTTCCATGTTTTGTGCCAACCAGGCTAACTTCAGCACGTGGGATCAAACGGAGGAACACGCCCGTCCCAGCGACGGTGTGTGTGTGTAAATTGTACAGTGAGAACTCCAGAGGGAAGAGTTTAAACAAACAGAGTCCTCCCTTTCATAGAAGGACTTCTACAACTAACTCGGTTTAAAGCTGGCTTCCCGTGCACACCCTTCCTTTTGGGGTTTTGTGTGAGTGTTTGCCCAAATTTTAGACCAAAGAGAGATTCATTTATTTATACTGAGCGACCTTATTCACAAGATTTGTGCCACACAACTTAACATTATGACTAAAACATTCAATAACAGTGTGTGTGGTAGGTAACAAGAAGTCAGTAAATTAATTTGCACTGTGTTCCATGTCAAATAACCGAGTGAGCTACCTAGGCAACATTTTAAAGTCACCATGAAATCAAACCATTCTTGTTTTTTTTTTTTTATGGAATGTTGTGTTTTGTAATATAAATGATTTATCCGTGCACATCTTTTTTTAATTCATATTCCCTCATAATCTTCAATCAAAAAAATTTGCAGAGTCATCTCTTCTCTGATGTATTTACTGGCGTGAGGGAGGGACAACCTGTCACTCACATGAGTTCGACCAAAAGCAAACCACAAGCATCCATCAATTCCACATGGACAATATCAAGTCCAGCCCTACATTGTAAAAAACAAAAAATACGGTAAAATACCGGCAGCTGCAGTTGCCAGAAATTTACCGTATAAAATACAGTAGCAAGACTTTACGGTAGCAAGGTTTTACAGACTTAACTTAAAATTTACAGAAATAAACCGTATTTCATTATCTGATAGGCTATACTGTTAATTTATCGACCTATTGAAGAATTGATATCTGTTTTGTACCATTGTAATACACTGACAATCAACAATCACAGCAGTGATGAGAGACACATGATATATATCGAAGCTCATCATATGCAGCTCTTCCACAAGAAACTTAATATTAATATATAGAATAAACATTAATTTAACAACATTAAATGTCACATAAAACCCTAATGTACGTAACTGATTAGAAAAAGACTACGCAAACTATGAAGAAACAGTTATTTTAACAAAAATACATCAAATGCGAAGTGGAATTGTGGGAATGTCAATTTACGGTTTTTAACTGTAAATTATACAATGAGTTGTTCATTTTCACTTTCAAATACTGTAAATTTAACAATATTTTACAGTAAAATTACATGAAATGTACCATTAGATCTATCGCAGTTATTCACCGTATATAGTAGGAAAGGTTCTGTTAACCAAGTAACGGTCTTTTACCGTTAAAATCACGATCTTTTTTTACAGTGTACATTTTTTCTTGTTCGAGAAGCCATTTCACTCGGATATAAGTCACAACAGGAAAGAAACGACCAGCGCAACTTCCTTTTTAATGCCGATTTTATAGACAAAAGGCTATTCCAATAATTAGGCCGCAACATTATCCATTAGATCTATCGCAGTTATTTACCGTATATATAGTAAGGAAAGGTTCTCTTAACCAAGTAACGGTCTTTTACCGTTAAAATCACGATCTTTTTTTACAGTGTACATTTTTTCTTGTTCGAGAAGCCATTTCACTCGGATATAAGTCACAATAGGAAAGAAATCGCAACTTCCTTTTTAATGCCGATTTTATTCACAAAAGGCTGTTCCAATAATTAGGCCGCAACATTATCCTTCTTTCTAAAATTCGTAATTTTAGTCAAATTTTAAGGCAACATCACAAGTATATTTTGGAAAAGAAGACAAAAATGAGGGTGAAAAAAATAAAAAGTAGTTTACTTACTAATAATAATAATTGTTTCATAGTTTCAAGTATTATAGCACAATCCTTTTATTATTATTTCTTTAAAAGATTATTATAATTTAGTCACTCACTGCAGCTTACATTCGTTTTTACATATAAAATCTCAGTCTCAGTTGTCTCCAATGAATCTGTCCCAAAACAGCTTAGATGTTGTCTGTGGTGCCATTGATGAATAGAAGGAAAACGATTTACTATTTTTATTCGAATAGCTCATCGGCTGGTTTCAGTCGTATAGCTCAAAGCTGCCGGCAGTACAGACTCAAAGTCTATGAAAACATCAAAAGACATCAGAGAGGTGGTCAGAAGCCCAGAGTCTGGCACCAACACAGAGAAATGCACAACAAACCCACATTCAGACGAGTACACACACAAACATGACCACAGCAAACACATCAAAAGAGTCCCACTTCATTACTAGAACCAAAGCATCCATCACAACACTCGTCCAGATCACACATCCTGTTACACAAATCTTTACATCCAATGCTTATTGGATTTGGAAGCTCTGCAATTATGTTGCATTTAAAAGAGTAGTTCACTTTTAAAAAAAAAACTTTTGCTGATAATTTACTCGCCCCCAAAAAGAAATGAAGGTTTTTGATAAAAACATTAAAGGATTTTTTTCCATATAATGGATTTCAATGTACCCCAACGTTTCAAGGCCCAAATGACAGTTTCAGTGCAGCTTCAAAGCGCTTTAAACGACACCAGACGATGAATAAGGGTCTTATCAAGCGAAAAGATCGCTCATTTCAAAAATAAATGAAAAATTTTAAGTTTTATAAACCCAAATGGTCGCCTTGCTCTGTTCTGTGATGCTCCTGTTCGAACTCGTTCATCAAAATGAACAAATCTTTTTTCGAGTCATTTCGTTCGTTGAGCATTTGTGCTTTATAAATCAAATTATATCATTTTAAATAATAGTATGACAAAAAAAAAAACAATAAAAAAATAAAGAAGCATCAAGTCCAGATATTTATTTATGGAAGTTAAATAAATTTAGTTATTTAATGAAAAAGAGTTGTTCATATTGAAATGAAAAGATAATTTCTCTCACTCTCTCTCTCTCTCTGGTTGGTTTCGAAACCCATAAAATAAACAATTAAATAAAACCAGAGTAGAATGAAAACCCCCTTCTACATGGACTTGACTATGAAACACTAAATTTAGTCTCTCTTGCACACTGGCCTCAGATCAGGGGCCAAGGGCAACTTCTCTCTTCACCACAGGCTCAAAACCCTCCATTGTGACAACCCTTTGAGCACAAGGCCAGTTTGTCTCTGAAGTGTAGGTGCCGGTCTCCTGACTACAACTCGGCCTTGCTCATGAAACAGGCCTTTATCCAGCTTCAACAATCAAGCTCCTTTTTCCCACTGACATCAGTACAGTAGGCAGAGCTGAGAGTCCCAGAACACCACCAAAGTGCTGAGGCCATTGGCATGCCTGTAATGCCTTGGGGTCTATACACCCATTTTGGACTTTCGGGCCGGGCCGAGATGCCTACACATTCCCAAAACTAGATTGAATGACCCTCCATTTGCCAGAGCACGTACTGAGGAGATCCTCCTGTGTCAGACGGATTCATTTTGACTGGTGAGGAATACAGAGCAGGCGGAGCTAATAACAAAAAGTTGTATATCTATAATCTAAACTAAATATCAATGATATTTTACCAGACCTGGAAGCGAAAAAAGGCATCCAATATTGTCAAGACCTATTTTTGGGATAGTGTTCTACAGTGGTTGTAGATGTAAACGGTCTTAATCAGTATTGATTTTGGCAATACTTGTCAGGTTTGTGCAGGTTGCTGAAGACAAGGGAACTTCAATGTAGCGAATTTATTTACAACCCAAGCTTCCAGAAACATCCAGAAACAAAGGACAGAACTCCAGGACTTCAGTACACACAACTATACATGAACGATGACGACCAACAAACACTGAGGGAAAACACAGGGCTTAAATGTGCTGGGGCTAACGGGATAATTAACAAGAATTTCTAATTAAACGGACAGGGAAAACTAACAGGACTAAACCAAAATCACAAAGACGGGGGGAAACAAGATCACAGAACTAAACTGGGGTGCGTTTCCCGAAAGCATCGTTAGCCAACTATGTTCGCAAGTTCCATTGTTACCAATAGAGTTCAGTGGAAATTGCGACCAACTCGCGACCATAGTTTTCTAACGATGCTTTCGGGAAACGCACCCCTGAACACATCGAAACCGTGACAATACTGGCACGTATTGTTTTTTTGTTTTGTTTTTTTGCTAAAATATATCAATACAATTTTATTAAAATTGTTTAAAAAAAAATATGAAAAACTATAAAGATAAGATAGTAGCTACTTGTTAAATAGATTACTCTAAAACATTGTTTGTATATAAAACAATATGATAAAATGAAATGATTAGTATTTTACTCCAAATGTTTTTATTGGTTTTAAATGAGAATACAAAATAACACGTCATAAACAGTATTTTATAATAGTATTTTAAAAAATATAAAATAAAGTGAATAAAAAATATATATATATAAAATAGTACTTGTTAAAAAGATGTCTCTAAAATATTATTTCAAATACATGTATAATTATTGCCTCGAAAATACCTAAAATACACCATTAAAAAAATTATTTCCATTCAAACTTAAAACTAAAATAAGACAGTATTGTTAAAAAGATGCCTTCATAAATATAAAATAAAATAAATAATTAAAATAAAATGTCAAATGAAAATAAATAAAGATAAAATAAGATAATACTTAATAATAAAATGAAACAAAACTAAACAAGTCAGTGCAGAAAGAAGGATTTAATGGCTAAAAAGATCCATATTGAGAGAGACTGCACCTTAAAATCAGTCATTATATCCCAGTTTGACACCTATAATACAAACAATGCCCCCATATCCACAAAATCAAGGGTTTTCAGGTTTTCAAGAAAGTGCAGCAATCAAACGAATGCAGTCCCTATGCACAACTTCAAGAGCCTCTCAGTCGATGCATGTTAAATCCTGCAGTCAGCTGGTCTTGGTTTGGTCTTGAACGGCTTAGACTGACAGAGTCAGCTTAGATGAGAGGAAAATGCAAAGCAGATGTCTTGACTATGCTGTTTTGTCAGGTGTATTATTGTCCTCATCTCAACCAGCTTAGAAGCCCACACAATGACGCTGGGGAGCCTGCATGTATGTCCAGACTTTCAGATCAAGAACTCTACGATAGTAAATCTGAAATTATCATTACTCCAGTCTTCAGTGTCACATGATCCTTGAAAAACCATTTTATGTGACGATTTGCAAGAAACATTACTTATGTTTAAAATGGGTAAACATGGTTAATTTGTGGTTACAAATGGTTAATTTGTGGAAACCATTTTTTTTTTCATGATTCTTTGATAAATGGACAGTTCAAAACAACAGCATTTATTAAAATTTTGTAATATTATCAATGTCTTTAGGCTACTGTCACTTTCTCGTTTTTTTATTGCAGACCACAAACTTTTAAACGCTAGTGTAGACCGATCATTACAAAACATTTGTAGTCTGTCAGTAATTATAAAATAAAAAAATAATAATAAGATATACAACATTGAAATATACTGTAATAAAAACAGTCCTGTCAATCCAAATCCTACTATTAACATGTTGTTAGCACACTAAAACGTCTCAAAAAAGGTTACTGTGTGTCTCTAGATTCATGCCATTTAAAGTATGTCTATTCAAAATATAAAAAATCTGGATAAGCTCAACCTTTGACTGGATGACTACACGAAAGCATGCTGACACATTCCTAACGCCGTCTGTTACCTTTTTTTGATACCTGTTTATTATTTAGAATAGCTACAAAAATAAGTTAAGAAAAGAAGACAAATTTAGAGTTATAGGGTCAAAAATTCAGGGGGATGGTGCATTATGCAGAAATCGGGACTCTGCAGTGCTGTACGATGAGATGAAGACCTGAGCTTAGTACAGTACTGGAGCCCTGCCAGATACTTGACAATGAGACACAACCACCTCCTCTAAGGAGAGGAGTCACCTAAACAACAGAGGTCACCTCTTAACATTCTGCTCACAATACTTCATATCCTTTTGGGATAAAGAATCCACTATACCCAGTCTCCAAGCTTTGAGACAGAGGCAAGCTTCCATTTACATAACATCACAAAACTGCCACTAGTCCACAGTTTAAGCCTGAGTTCGCTATACATAAGCTCTGTGGGTGGCTGTTCCGCAGAGACCAAAGAGGACAAAATAAACCTGAAACTTTAAACAAGAACCTAGAAGTACAAACAATACAGGCTTCCTGATATACATCCAAGAATATACACCCACCGCTTATGACCATAGTGCTTGCTTGATAATCATATTTCACTGTGCAATGTGCATAACCATTGGCAAAACATTTAGATGACTCTAGCTATGGTTTCTAGCACATAGGAAGTGGAAAAACATGGCTATTCCTACATTATATCTCCCCCCAAAATTTTTTTTCACTGCAGTTTTAAGCTCAAACACTATTGGCATTAAAACACCAACAACGTTTTTTTTCCTCCATGCAATATACTATAATATCAACTCAAAACACAAATGTGTTTTTGTTTCACGTTTGCTTTTGTTGACAAGCGCAGTAAAGCACTAACCTTTTAGCAGTGTTGTAGTCGAGACCACCTCACTCGAGTCCGAGTCGAGACCGAGACCAGAGAGAGTCGAGTCCGAGTTAAGACCGAGTCCATAGAGAGTCGAGTCCAAGTCGAGTCCAAGACCAGAGATGGTCGAGTCCGAGTCGAGACCGAGACCAGTGAGGGTTGATTACCTAATTTACTTTTATTTACTTAGAGAAATCCTTTTTTTATTTTACTGAATTTACTTAGAGTTTAAAAAATATGATCAGTTTAGGGTAAAAAGGCCACATAGTAGGTGGTGTTAAAAGTAATTTTATTACAATTTGTCATGCGCAGTTGCGCACTAGAAAATCACCAATCACTGGGCGTGTCAATCAATTTAAAGAAATATTTTATTAATATACATTAATAATCATGAAAAATATTTTGAATTGAACTCGAGTGGACTCGGGAATAAGTCCGAGTCCTAAAAAAAAAAAAATGTTCGAGTACGAGTCAATTCCGAGTCCAAATGGACACGAGTCCATGACAAGACCAAGACCATTAAAATATGGTCTCGAGACCGAGTCCGAGACGAGTCCGAGTCTCGAGTACTACAACACTGCCTTTTAGCGCCGCTCACCGGACATCTCATTTCTGAACTGCCGCAAAACATACAACAACCAACTTAATAAATGTTACCATTCACATTCATCTGTTTCGGATAAAACATGCAAGAAGCAACGTAATATCATTTTACAGCAATGTCACCACAGACTTGTTTTTTCCCCAGTGTGGTAGAAGAGAAATAATGCTGCTAATGTACTAAAGCCATAAAGAATCATTCTTTCCAAACATTCAAAACACTTCCTGCAGTTATATTATAGTGTAAAAGCATTATTATTGGGGCTTTTTTTTTTACTTTTGAATTCTTACCAAGGCTAAGTTACCAAAACATAGTTTTGTTGCACTAGCAACTGCAGTCGCATGGCTATTACATAGGCTATAGACCATTTCACAAGATGTAAACAACACTGGTCCAGAAGCACTTCCTGTTTCAGTTTTTTAACACTACATAAAAGCTGGGATAAAATACAACCAACAGAACATATAAAACTGAATCAAAAAGTTAAACAAACATCTTTAAGATTTTTTCTTTCCATGTGAAATAAAGAAAACAGGAAGTGTTTCTGGACCAGTGTTGTTTACATCGTACAAAATGGTCTATAGTTACCATGGTAAATGTTTGTAAGGGAAAATTAAAGGATTTTCCAGAATATGCTGGCGTTTTTAAGTACAATTAAGGCCGAACTTGCAGACGTCTCACATTTGGGTTTGTCCAACTGTTTGGACATCTAAAGACCTCAGCTCAGCTAACAGAAAATTAGCCAAATGAAAGCAAAGCACAGGACTTTATTCTTGGCCAGCGTGAATTACTTTATTTTAAATGAACTGTGGAGCGTTAAAGAATATTTGAATAGTGTTTAACCAGCGGTCAGTGTGTGGGAATGCTTTTAAGCACAATTCACATGTTTAGCTTGGAGTTCAACTACACTTATCATGCAATGCTAATGCTAACCAACAGCGCATTGGCAGTAACACTGAAAGCTAATGAGTTCTTACATTATGACTGCTCTAATACACAACAAAAACAACTTTAGGCACATTTAAGAAATGGTTTATTACTCCCTCTCCCTCGTATTCTCTTACAAAAAACTAGATGTAAACTTGTAATAGTCCACATATGGGGAAAATAAGCCTTTAAAACATTGTTTATGCTCTTTATTTACTACACACTATTGTCCAAGAGTCTCTTATGCTCACCAAGGCTGATCAAAAACACAGTAATATTGGGAAATATAATTACTATTAAAATAAATATTTTCTATTTAAATATATTGTAAAATGCTTTTTATTCCTGTGATGTAGAGCTGAATTTTCAGCATCCAGTCTTCAGTGTCACATGATCCTTCAGAAATCATTCAAATGATTATTTGATGCTCGAGAAACTGATGTGCTGCGTAATATGTTTGTGGAAACCGCGATACTTTTTAAGCATACTTTGAAGAACAGAAAGTTTTTGAACAGCATTTATTTAAAAATCTTTTGAAACGTTATAAATATCTTTACTGTCACTTTGGTTAATTGAATGCATCCTTGCTGAGTAACATTAGAAGTTTCTTCAAAAATCCTACTGACCCCAAACTTTTAAACAGTAGTGTACTATCCAAAACCAAACTAAGCCTCTAAACTACTTAAGCCATGAAGCACAGCCGGGTGCGTTATTTATACTTTCTTAGAATGATCTGAAACATCTGCTGACACCTCATAAAATGCACATCCCTCTTCCTAATGTTTGTTATTGTTCCTGTCGTCTATCCCACATGGAGAGGCAGGAACTCAAGTGGAGGGAAGTGATTGACCGAGTTAGTCGCCCTCTCAGCCCTTATCAATGGAGGCTTTGACTTCATCCCTCCGCCCTGTACACAACATGGCCGCCATTAGCTCCCGTGTCAGACACTGGAGTCTTTGAGACAACACTAACCACTAACAACCTCAACAGACTGTAGATGTGTAGAAGAGCCCAAGGGGAGTCCAGAACTCCCTACACACACAACTACAAATTTATTTATTTATGTATTTTTGCAGGGATTCTAACCACAAAGAGGAATTTTAAGCTGATAAAATATAAAATTTTCAGAAATGTAAAAAACGGGACAACACTATTTTAAAATAACCTGACGAAACCCTGCAAATAAAGTGGCATCAACATGTTACCTTGTCAAAAACCAAGGTGTTTCCATGATACATATCCAAAAAATATGGCACTACTATGGTTTAAGTTAAAAAAACAACAACATGGTAATACTAAAGTACATTATTAAAAAAATGGTATTACCATGAAGTACACTACTGTTCAAAAATGTGATTTTTATTTAGCAAAGGACACAAAAAAATGGTAAAGACAGTTACAAAAGAATTATTTCAAATAAATGCTGCTCTTTCTGTTCATCAAAAAATCCTGAAAAGAATCTCATCACAGTTTCCACAAAAATTAAGCAACAGTTTTCAAAATTTTAAATAATAAGCAATGTTTTCAGAATATTGTAAAGATTTCTGATCATGTGACTCAGAAGATTTTGATGCTAAAATATATTTTATAATATACATTTTAAAATATATTAAAATGAAAAATAATTGTATAAATAATAGTCACAATATTACTGTTTAAAAAAAACATTCCCATTGTAATGCTAATAAAATGTTACTTTTTAGCACTTTTGTTAGTGCTAGCCACAAATAAAAATACACATATCCACTATGTTCACAAAGACATGCTTACACTGCAACTAAATGTGCGCAGTCATCCGAACCCTATCCACGTCCTCACACACATGATCTTTCTTCCCAGACTTTACAGAGGGGCCTGCTGCACCTGAAGGGTTGGGTGTGAACGCTGCGGTCCCTCCATTCTACTTCCAAAGCAAATACTGTTATTGGCGGAGGTGACCTGAGAGCTCTGTTACAGAGTTAAGACTTTAATTTGTAAAATACACCCATAAATGTCATTCAGAGTAACCCCTTTGCTGCGGACATGCTACATTAAATAGCATTAGTCTCATATCACATTCTTTCGTCCCCATATTAATAATTGTCCTCTAACTTCCCACTGCTGTGGGAATAAAAATACACTGTTATTGATGTGTAATACTAATAAAGCATATTTAAATGTAAGAAAGAAGGAGAAATAGGAGTTCAAACATAGCCTTGGCTTGCGTAAGCCCAACAATAAAAAGACATTAAACTCAATGCTGAGGTGACACCTGAAAAAATAATATAAAAGTAAAGTAAAAGAAGATAGACCGAGAGAGAATTCGCAACTGTTAAACTTAAGTGAGCCTACCTGAAGGTCAAAGAATTTACTGTATCTTCTGTAGATGATGTGGGATGTGGAGTCAGAGTATGTGACATTAATGAGATACACCTGAAAAGAGAAAAAGACAAGAAGACAATTAGATTCTCTACAACTTAATCTACACTTTAGTTAAAAATGCATTTCAATATAGTCAAGTTTACACCAAACTATAATGATGACTCTAAAATTATAGGATCTGTTCTAATTCTATGAGAATAGGGAAGTCCACACCACAACAATAATGATAACGTTTCACGCCACAGTGAAACGATATTGTCGGAATCACTTTCAGAACGACAGAGATGGTCTTATTATTGGGAGACACGATGGCTCTACCACTGGATAGAGTTTAGCGAACTCAGATCATGTGTGCCTTGATAACCAATCACATTACAGCCTTGACGTCATTTAATTTCATTCATAGTCGTGTGGCCGTCAATCGCTGTTTGCGGATACCATAGAAATGAATGAGAAGTGCCATAAACTGAATCATAACTGCCCATGACTTCTGTTGGGGGGGGTGTAAACTCTAAAACTAGATCAACCCAAAACTAATGTTTAAGAGCAAACATTTTGAAGATTGGCCGATCGGCTGTCGATTCATTAAATGATAAGCCGCTCTGGTCTCTTTCCCTGCGTACCGCCTTAGCAGGCGTTAGCTTTTTTTTGCTAACTTTGGAGGCTTGCTGGAGATTGTCCGATTTCGGCAATCCTATAAGATCATTAAAGCTGCAAGCAACGATGAAAGGGCCCTCGCACCCGTGCTATTGCTACCCGGTGGCTTTTGGAAGAGCACGGTGGGCAATGTGCTTTTAATAGCGACAGTGGTAATTACGAGAGTAACACTAAATACTCCACAAGTACTCCACAGCGACTCCAGGGGTCGCTGTTTGACAAAAACAGAATTCCTGCGTAGTATGCCTTTAAGATTACACTCACCAAATTTGAAGATCAGATTAAAATTGTAGAAGGAGTTTGTTAAAGTATGAGGCCTGAAAATGGCAAAAACTGCACAAAAATCAGAGAGGAAGATCAAAATGGCTGACTTCCTGTTGTGTTTAGGGCTACGCTCCAAGATACTTTTTTTTGTAGGTATTGGGTCATTACATGTACCGAATTTTGTACACGTACGTAAAACGTAGCGGGAAGCTTTTATAGGTGCCGCTAGTTCGCCAGTTCTGATGCGTTTGCAAATTTCCGTTTCGTGCATGTTTAGGCCCTCAAAAATGCAATTCATTTTGGAGGATAATACTAATAAACAGAGCAATTCCAAGAGGGACCTCACACCATCAGTGCTTAGGCCCTAATTACAAATCACACTGTACGATATTGATCTAATACACTTGGGTACGACATGTATTTAAACTGTACGATGATGACATTTATTGAATTGTAGACTACAACGCAAGGAAGTATAGAAGAATAAAATGGCATCAGCATGTGCTAGTGGTAAACAAGTAGAGAAAGAAAAAATTTATGTATGCTGAAAAAAAGAACAGGAAACGAATTGAAGAGAATATGTGGTCATGGCTATGGAAAACAGGTCAGCTTGTCATGCCAATTTTGCAAATGGAGCATGAGGTAAGTAGTTTTAAGTTTTTAGCGCCATGTCAAGTTGATCAATACGCCATTTAGGAGTCATGACCAATGAAATCAACACGATTGGTCATCTTTCGTCTGGGACAGCTAAAATCATACAATGTAGCGGGGATTAAAGTGGCTTTGAGTGTGATCTTTTCCAGCTGATGAACGATTGACAGAGAGCCAATCAGAATCCATTCTGATTAAGTGCACAAGCATTTAAAACGTTAGACGACAATCTCAAGAGTGTGAGATAAATAATGGCATCACAGCATTGACTGGTCAGTGGAAACACCAGTCAGGGACAAGTATTTCCTACACATATACAGAAGAAAAGTTTCTATATAGAACCTTAAAAGGTTCTATCAGTGCTACGTATTTCTATACACTCTTAAAAAAAGGGTTCCTCTGGGTTCTATATGGAACCCTAGGGGTCCATACTTGGCCAATAGAACCTTTTACCAAAAAAAATGGTTCTATATAGAACCATTTTGGAGTTCCATATATGAAGCGGGGGATGGAACCATTTCTGGTTCAAAATAGAACCATTTCTTCTAAGAGTGTACCCAATAAATCCAGCTCTATTGTCCTGCAAGAAAAATCATGATCAGTGTAGTTCCTCCACAAGGCCACCAACAGACAACATGACATCATGCAAAACCGAGCACTCGGTGGAAACAAAGATGAGGGGAACTCCTGTTTGCAGGAATTTCCCCCTGGATGGGATAATTGCAGGGTGCCTCTGCCCTGCACCGACTCAGCAAAGGACAGAACAGGATCCGTCTTTCACGACACACTGAACACATACAGTAAGTGTGTAATATCACAGGCTCATTTCAGCATAATATTCCGACCACAGCTCTCCAAGCATCAACCCTACAGAACAGCGTGTTGACATCTTCTCTCTGGGGTCTAAACAGTAACGTCAAGCCCATTCAAGGTCTTCTCCTCTGTGAGCAGCATGTGTGAGCTGATCCTGGAGGTGCATCTGGAAAGCTGTATTTATGACACTTAGGATCTAACAGCTTTGGTATTTTGCTGTGTTCTCTAGTGATCTCCTGTCAACTGGCCAACTGATGTATGAAGTAGCCACATGGTATAATGTGTATCTGCATAAAATGGCCCTAGATGTGCACGAGATAGACAATGCATCAGTAAGAATTGCCACATTTTTGGTCTTTTTACCATGGTCGCCAACAAAATACCAGTTACTACAGTTATTAGTGATTTACTTACTTTCAAAATAGCATATCACTCTCTGCTGAATACTGTGTTGCATAATGCATGCTCAACTTGATATCCACTTAACTGCTTCAAAACCCCAAACTTTGGGTTTGTTGATAGGAGGTGTTGCTTTTCTGATTTCAAAGACAAAAAAAGACAGAGATATCAAAAGAGCGACCTAATCATTGACAGGGGGCAATAAGTAACTACCTAGCAACCACTGAGAACACCCTAGCAACATGCAAACAACACAAAGTATTGCACCTAGCAATGACTCTGAATAGGTTTAATTGACCAAATTTGCTTAAAATATTTTTGTTCCATTGGAAAAAACAGGACTTCATATAAATACAAGATAGAGAAAGCTAAATGTATAAGAAATACAGTTTACACAATTATATTAATTTAGCATTGTGGCCTTAAGTTTTACACCTAGCAAAGCACTAGCAATCACATAGCAATACACTGCCCAGATAGCAAACTGACATTGAATCAACGTGGAAACATGACATCGAAACAACGTTGATCCGACATCGTTTTGCTCATCGAATTAACGTTGAACCAACGTCAGACGCGCCATTCTTTCAAAACTAACGGAAAATCAACTTGAAATCAACGTTGTTTCAACATTATGAAAGCAAACCAATTTTCGATTTTCATTTAGCTTTGAAGAATGCCGCGTCTGACGTTGGTTCAACGTTAATTCGATGAGCAAAACAATGCCAGATCAACGTTGTTTCGATGTCATGAGAGACGTCGTTTCCACGTTGATTCAATGTCAGTTTGCTGTCTGGGTGAGAACCCGCCTAGCATTGTGGCAACCTAGCAATCACCTTGTACACACAAGTAACCAAATTGCAACACCCTATCAACCCCTAGGATCATGGAGTTTTACACTTACATTGCAGTAACAGTCACTCCAAAGAGATTGTTCTAAATGTTATGAAACCCTTTCCGATTCTACTGAACCCTGAGGACTGAGCACATGGATAGCGAGCACATTTGACATCTGTTGCGTAATAAAGTCATTTCAAATAGTAGCAGATAATGCAAAAGTTTTTTTTTATATTTCACAGTATGTTTAGCGCAATTGAGTCTGGGTTCAATTATAACACAAGCAACAGTCGGTCGTGTATCAGTGATTACGTCATGGGCCATAAAGTGGAAAGAGACTTCAGCTTTACTGTGTGTAATAAAACATGACTGCTATCATATGAAACAAGCAGATGTTTGTGGCGGGGAGAGGGAGAGACAGATAGACATGCTTGTGAATATCTGCACTGTGCCAGGTTAAAGTGCCCCCTCTGTTAGTTGAATGCTGGGAATCGGCCTTGGCTAAACCGCCACACGCTGTTTCCCACTGTGTGTGTGCAGCTATCCAAACAGATATATAGATATGCTCATCACACACAGCGTGCCTGGAAAAGTGTGTGAATGTGTGAGAGAGAGTGCATGAGATGCTTTCTTTGAAAGCATGTGCCAAATAGTCACTCCATGTATGCATATGTGTGTATGTGTCCGGGTGTTTGAGTTATTTAAAGACCTCTGACCGGACTGGCATCTTTGGTTGCTGATTCTGCCCTTCTTTGCTCAACTGTAATTTGTAATTTCACCACAGAGAGCAGCCTCAATCATGTCTGTGTGCTTGTGTAAGATGCAAACTCATCAAATCTCTGTCTTGATTGGCTGATGGGATCATCCTCATGGTAACCACAGTGGAAAACCCACGCCCAAAATATCAAGCGTAACTTCGCTGTCCCAGAGAGCAAAAATAGCACTGAAACTGCACCGACTAAGCCAACAGAACATCCATCACGAGCGAAATTTCGAAACCAAACTATGTTCACAATCTTTCTGACTTTTACATTTTCTAAAATGGAAAATGTCCTCAGGTTTTTGACTGAACAATGCTAATAAAATCGTGCAAGCTACAACAGTAACGCTTTCTTTCAGTCCCAAGTGTCCCGAGATCTGGTTGAGTTGCATTAGCAGTGTGTTCTTGAAAATTGCTATTAAAAAGAACTATTCTTCTAACCACAGCTCCTCGTGAGTTTGCGAAGCTGTTTGCGAATGTTCATTGGAACTATGGTTTCGTAACTATGTTGGAAACAACGGAACTTACACCTTATCTAGTCTTACGTCTCATCTAGTTACTTTTATAAAACGGTTAGTTCCCATTCTTGATTCTGATTGGTCAATAGCTCATGATAACGACCCAACGGTTCTATTGATCACTGCGCAACACTACAGTTCCTATGTTGTTTTTATTTGAACGTTGTTGCTGTTCACGGTCAGGGACTATTTTTTTCTAGCGGAAGGAAGGCTTTTAGTGATTTTACTTCATGAAAGTTGCACTAATACATATTTTTTTTACTTTAATATTTTTATTGTGTGGCAACCATTTTGTAAAAGCAATAAGGTACTCAAGTGCTGTATCGTGAATAAGTAACGGCTGAAGGGGTAACTGTGCCTAACAACGCCTTTCAGCCGATATAGCACAGCCTCTCATACCTTATTGCTTACATGAAAAACTTACGTTTTCAAAAATGAACATAACTGCTACAAAATTTGCGTTTTCACTATGGGTACGTGTAATTTATCTTTTAGAACAAAACGTCAAAATATAGTAAACGTATGTTTGCCATAGGCTTTATTTTACACATAAATCGAAAAACCACGTTATAAAACCCCATAGGAAAATCTCGTAAGGAACCAGTGGAGAATTAGTCTTTCGGGTTCTGATGTCATACCTGCACCACACTATAAGGTCTATTACCATAAATGAACTTGTACAAAACTGTACAGACAGTAACGATGGCATCAAATTTACCATACAAATTCAAGCGCGAGTCAGATAATTAAATATTGGAAGAACTAGCTATTCAACCCAAATCTCCATCGCAAGGACGACTTGGTTGTTTCTCAGAGACACAACTCAGTTTGTAGTTTTTGATGCAACTACAATTCAACAGGCAAATATGACATTGTTTAAGATGTCTTTGTTATGACATCTTGACATAATCCATTACATCATATCCTGTCAGTGTCATGACAACTTGACATCAAATTAAGTTGATCTGTCATGCGGTTGGCTTTGACATTGACTGTCATGAGGCCATTAAAACTGTGTCATGAATATTTTCCATGACCTCAACTAGTGGTACTAATTGGATTTGTCATTAAAAAGTTATAATGGCTTCATGACAGCCAATGTCAAAACCAACCTGAAAGTTTAATGTAATGTTAACCAATAAAGCTAGGTGGTTTCTTAAGTTTGATAATTAATCTGCTAAGTCATGTTTATGACAGGTTGTGTTGTCTTAGTAATGTCAAGTTGTCACGACAAAGACACTGACAGGTTATGATGTATTGGTTTATGTCAAGGTGTCATAACAAAGACATCTCAAACGATGTCATATTTGCATTAAAAATGTCCTAACTGAGCGAATGACACTTAATGACAGTTGTCACAAACATGCATAAAACTTCCTTTTGATTATGAAGGTGTCATGTCAGTCTTATGCACACACCTTCAAGTAAAGTGTTACCAAATAACATTATTTATCGTGGACTTAAAACTTTGCAGACGTTTTGCAGTCACAAACAGCTATATGAAACACTAAATGAAAGGGAATATCTGAAAAAGCATAAAAACAGTGCTAAAAAGAGCCTTTTTCCGGTAAAATCTATTCTCCAACATTGTATTTGATTATATCCATTGATGTTTTAGAAAAGAATGCAACAAAGGGTCCTGATTTCAAGTGTTCTTCAAAACTCTCAGACAGACAGGAACAGACGATCCAGTGACAGTCAGAAAACAATATATGAGCAAAAGAGCACACTCAACCATTTACATTCTATCTCATCATTTGAGAGAAGAAACCCCTCATCCTGTTTCCAATGAGATGCAGAGATGCCACACAAAAGCCCTCTTCAAGCAATTCAATACAAAGCACATCATCCACTGATTAAAAACTTCAGCTAAACTTTCAAAAGTTTGGCCGTACACATTTTATACGCCTCATAAATAAATAAATGTCAGCCCAAACACTCTGATCACAGGAACAGGAAGTGTCTTGAAAGGCAAAACTCTGCATTTCATCAAAAACCAAAGCTTTCCTTATATAATCATGCGTTGAATTAATATCAGAACATATTTCTAAATAACAAGTGCTTGCAGCTTTTTATATAGACGGTGAAAAGTAAAGCCAGAGGAACTTACTGAAAAGCAGTCGTCTTGTCTTCAGATTTGTCTTAAAGAAAAGGATGAGGAGTGTTTAAGCTTTAAGTCTTGGTGGGGCTTAAAAGTACAGGCCTCACCACTGAAGTCAACCCCGCCTAAAGAGACTATTTCAAGAGACACATAAAAGATTATTCATCTACCATATTTCCAACCATGGCCCATTCATAGCCACAAAATGGCATTTCGTTCAGCTGGTTATGGAGTTCAAACTTGTGATACTGAACAAGTAGTTTAAGATCTTTTAAACTTGTTTTTTCCAGACATGAAATTAATGAATATGCTTTGAAGGGTGTTAGATCCCTTAAATCAGATGAGGATCCAGTTCTCATGTCAACACCAGCCTGAGTATCTGGTACTTTTGTGAACAATTCATTGCTGAATGTAATTACAAAAATGATTAAATTACTTAACATAGATTAAATATTAATATGTATTGTTTTATTAATAATTAGTCAAACATATAGAGAACATGTTTCAATGCCCAATGGATACAAATCTAATTCCACCCAAATATCATTCACATTACAAAGTCAAATGGGTTGAGATCGCCGTTTCTTTTGTGTACTCAAACAAATTTACACATACAAAATGGATTAGATAGAGTCACAGACAAACTGTCCACACTAGAGCCAGACCGATATATCGGCAGACCGATATTATCGGCCGATATTAGGCATTTTCCAAACTATCGGTATCGGCAGTTATAATGGCCGATAAATGAATATTTCAAAAATAAAATAAAAACGGACGAAACACGCTTGAACCATGTCATGAGTGTTGAAGTTGTATAGTTTGTCCACCAGAGGGCACTCTACATCGTTCCTGTTGGCAACACTCGTTGAGTTGGTCACGATACATACATTGCTTGAATAATAATTAAAAGAACATCCCCATCAGTTCTCTTAACTCAAATAAGCTTGACAAAATTTGTGACTATCATGTCCAGTTTCAAATAAATAAATAAAAAAAATCGGCCGATATATCGGAATATCGGATTTTAAAACCCACAAATATTTGTATCGGTATCGGCCTTCAAAATCCTTTATCGGTCGGGCTCTAGTCCACACTGCAAAACAAATGCGTTTCTTGCTTAGTAGCGTTTCTTGTTTTGTTTCCAGTACAAATATCTCAAGTTCAACTAAAATCAAGATGCATTTGCTATTCAAGTAAAATGGCGAAAGTTATTATGTCACTAGGATCAAAATTAAGTGAGTTTTTTTACTTAAAAAGAGCTTAATTTTTTGCCAATGGTGTAAGAAAAATAATCTTGATTTAAATTTTCACTGTAAAAAATTCTTGATGGTTTAACTTAAAAAAGTAAGTAACCTGGGTTGCCTTAAAATTTTGAGTTCATTAAACTGGAAAAAGTGAGTTAATACAATGAAGGAGATTAATTTAACCACCAGAAACTCAAAATTATATGTTATCTGAACTAAATAAATTATTTAAGTTGATTTGACAAAAGAAAAAATGTTTTGATTACTACACTGTAAAAAATTATTGTTTGTTTAAATTTTAAGTTGATTAAACTAGAAAAAGTGAGTTAATACAATGAAGTAGATTAATTTAATCATCAGAAACTCAAAATAATAATTTATCTCAACTAAATAAATTATTATAAAGTTGATTTGACAAAAGAAAATATGTTGTGATAACAAAGCTTGAAAATATTTTTTACAGTGTTGATTTACAAGATTATTTTTCTTAACCCATTGGCAGATGATTTAACTTGTTTGAAGCAAAATCTCACTTAATTTAGTTTTTTGAAAACCAAACAATATCTTATGTCATTTTACTTGTCTTGATTTAAGATTTTTTTATTTTTATTTTTTTTTTTAGCTATTTGGACTAGAAACAAGACAACAATACTAAGAAATGCTTTTTTTGTGTGGTGGTGAAAAGTTCCAGATAATTGTACATTTAACCCTACTACAAAGTTCCTACAAAATACAGATGCATATTTATAAAAAATAAATAAAAAAATAAATAAAATAAAATAAAAGCATTCTTCTCTATAGCGGGAATATACATTTTCCCAGACAACAACACTGACCCAAACGACGACCCACAAACTATCCCAGCAACTTTGGCAATATCTCTAGATCTTAAGGGGTGAGCTTTTGTGCGTTACTGCAGCCGGGACCACTGGTAATGGGATTCTGGAAAGGGAATCTCTCCCAGGAAGTGATAATCTTGTAAATCATTAATTGAACAGTATGTAGATCAAGTCAGAGAGAGCAAAAGGTATAGCTTTCTGAACCACCTCACTGAGCACTGTGATCAACAATGATCCAAAGAACCCAAACCTATTTGACTCTCATTCTCTCACTTCCTTTGCATTTTGTTGTGGTCATTTCCAGTTTACCGGTGTCACTGGTCACCCCTCTTCCCCTCTTTCACCCCAATACCTACATACAAAGCACATTCCAGCTTCCGGAAAGGGATGCTGTACAGGACGTGGAACTAGAGTTGACTATGTTTCCTGAAGAAGTGCAGATGAAATAGTGTCAACTCAGCGTACACGTAAACCTGTCTGCGTCACAACCTCTGACCGCAATTGTGCATCAAATATTGTTTTGGGTGTGTGTAGCACCTTCCACTCTCCAGAACAATCCGACATACTGTATATGGAAAGACTGAACTTTATTCATGTAAAAAGGAAATATATATTATATACTATCATCAACTGAATTCTGATTATTACTATTGGTCATTATTACTATAAGTCAGACACTTGAACAGTCAGTCGCCTCCGCAAGATCTGATGTGTCTACTGAATGTTGTAACTGGTGGTGTGTAGACAAACCTGTCAGAGAAGGAACGTTTTACTGCTATTTTTCAGCTCCATTACACCTACGTGGCCTTTCAAACCCCCTCAACAATCTCATCTTTCATCATAGAGCCCTTTGAGAGAGCCGAGCCCAGTGTCCCAGACAATAAAAAGCTAAACAAAGCATCATAAACAAACACATCATTAGTTCACGTAATTCTAGCTTCAGCTGTTGAACAACCATTAGAATGCATCAAATGCACTGGAAAATATGATACAATTCGGATAAAGCATCCCAGGAAAGCCCTTGGCAGGATCATTTCTCCTTATGGGTGACGCCATCATTAGTTAGGGTGAGAGAGAAAGCCATTTCCCATGAAGGCTGCTCTATGTGGCAGGGCCTTTCTGCCCACACATGTTGTCACCAGCAGCTCTGGCATCATTTGTTCTCTATGATGTAATCAAGCTGCACTGAAAGCAATAGCATTTGCTTCGCAACTGGCGGCAGGGAGACAGTAACTCTGCAGAAAGGAGCGATGAGCTTTAGTGCTCCGAGATGTCATGTTGGACAAGGAACAAGCGAAGAGGAGGGGAAATGAAAACGTGGAAATTAAAGACAGGCAGGATGCAGCAGGAGTCATTCATCAGTACATCAACGTACGTGAGCGCTGGAGTAGGATGTGTGGGATATGGAGGGAGGGGGGATGGTTTAAAGGCATAGTTCACCCGAAAACTACACATCTGGGTAACTTACAGGGGTTGGACAATGAAACTGAAACACTGGCCAATGTTGGAGGTTTCACATCTATATGCCTGGCGGCCAATCTTCAGAGTGAAGCACGGGTGGATCAGTGATGGTTTGAGCTCCAATATCATGACAATCCTGATTGTATTTGATGGACACGACACTGCCGAGGACTACCAAACCCTTCTGGAGGATCATGAGCACCTGATGCTCAAACCGTGCATCAGCATGATCATGCACCAACACACACAGCAAGACTTGTGACAGAAGGGTTTGATGAAGATGAAAGTGACGTTGAACATGCACAGTCACCAGATCTAAATATTATTGAGGTGTTTTGGAGGAGCGAGTCCACCAGCATCATATAGTGACCTGGACACTGTTCTGGAAGAGGAACGGCTCATAATCCCTCTGGTCACTGTGAAGGACTTCTATCTGTCATTCCCAAGATGAATTTGTGATGTATTTGGATGCAAACTGAGGCCCTCACCATACTAACAAATTATTGTGTTGTAAAACCAGGTGTTTCAGTTTCATTGTCCAACCCCTGTACAGTGGATCTGAAAACGCCACAAGACGTAATTTAAAAAAAATGCTCACTAATCTGTTCTGTTTTGGGGTCCCAGAAGATGGTTTCCACAAAAGTATGACTGTTTACAACATTAATAATAACCAGAACGATTTCTAAAGGATCATGTGACACTGGAGACTGGCGTAATGATGCTGAAAAAACAGCTTTGACATCACAGGAATAATTACATTGTAAACTATATTCAAATAGGAGGAGTTATTTTACAAATTGTAACAATATTCCACAGCATTCCTGTTTTTACTGTATTTTTGATCAAATAAAAACAGCCTAAAATGCTAAAAAAACTTGTAGCAGTAGTTTATGTGCAACTTTACAACTTCATGGTCAAGACAACGTAACGCCTACATCCTTAAAACAACCCTAAAACCAAGAGAATGACTTTACAGCTCTTTACATACACAAGTTTTAACAGAAGAAATTTTAAATTGGCCCAATTTAATTGCACTGCAAGTTACCTCTCTCTTCCTTTTTTAAAGAGAACGATGGATTGCCTTAAAGAAATAGTTCACCCAAAACTACCCCATAATTTATGACTTTCTTCTTTCAGCCGAACAGAATCGGTTATATTAAATAATGCCCTGGATCTTCCCAGCTTTGTAATAGTGCCCAAATTTTTGAAACTCAAAAAGGAAATCCATACAATTCCAGTGGGTTAATAAATCCCTTCTGATTTAAAACTTAAAGGTTTTCTAAGCGATGTGGGGCCAAAACATTTTTTGTCACATACATCAAATGTCTCCTCACTATCGGCTAGCTGCCTGTCCCCTAAACACACTGTAAAAAAACGCGGTCTCAGACAACACAGGCTCCACAAACGGCAACAAAAACAATCATGTCTCACCCGGACCACGAAACCTAACAAACAGTGTTCCAGCCAATCACTGGCAAGAAGTATTTGAGGGTGGGTCTGGGGGGTTAGTGCGCGTGCACATGAAGGGTGTGTGTGTGTGTGTGAAGGAGAGCGAAGCATCAGAGGGAAGTTTGAAAAATGGCCGACACACGACCAAAGAGACGTCGTTCTGAAGAACAAATTAAAAAGAAGGAGTCGGATAAAGAACGTGCGAAGTTCCGAATTTACATCGGTAGCAAAGCTTTTGAACGATGGCGAGAACTCCGGCGGGAGAAGGGCTTCCAGTCCGACATTCAGGTTGCTCTGTTTTTGCTGGACAGGTGGGTAACGTTAAATTGTTTTTTTTTTTTTCCTCTAAATTGACGCTTATGTTCGCCAAACCCACACAAGGATATAATTAGCTAGAATTATGCACGTTCGCAATTATTTCAGGAAGCACGGAAGGGAGGGGGAGGAGATGAGATGCGGAGGAGGGAGGGTCTAGCCTCCGATTTGTTTGAAAATATTCCGAACGTCAACACCCAGGATCGCTTAGAGAACCTTTAATAAACTGTAACAAAGTCCTTTTAGGCAAGTCATGCCACTCGGCCGCCATCTTGGCAATGCCTCCGGGCAGCTATTTCAGACTAACAAGACCAGGCTCCTATCTAAATGAATGGGCAGAGACTCAGAACTGCACTTTCACTGGTCATCGGGACAAAAACTGCTTGTATAGAAAATATGTTAAAAAAAAAAAAATAAAATAAAAAAAATCGCTGAAAATGTTTGATGACTTTGTCCCAAAATAAGGTTTAAAACGCCTTTTCCCCCACAGGTTATACTTTTACTGCGCAAGTTTGCATGCGCAAGGGTTCTCTCGCTCTCTGTCATGCACACGCTGCCGCTCGCTCGCTCTAGATTTTAACTAATTTGGCATGAAATGTCTTATGTATGACGCGCCAATTCGTATTTCCATTTTTGGCGTGCTATCAACACGCATAATCGCTTTTCAGCGTGTTTATGAATGAGCTATGAGCTACCCCAACCCCGTCCCTAAACCTACCCGTCACTGGGGTTAATAACATTTATGAGTCTTCCTCTACCATTCTAGGAAAAAAAATATCGCTCCCCAGATGTAGATCTACATTTTGCTTCGTTTGGCTCAGATATTTAACGGCGTAGACATACACGCGGAATCACTCGGACATTTAACGGCGTAGACATACACGAATACACGTGGATAGCTCAAAATGCGTATAGATAACACGCCACTTGACTTAAAAGTGGCGTGTATGTTTATGCAAATGATGTCATGTTGGGATGTCGAACTTACACATTTCAAATCTGCCGCTTTTTCAATCAGTAACATATTTTCCACTGTCGCAAACCTCAACTGTGGGCATGCGTCAGTGGAACCAGGTGTTAAATGTTTCCCTGCTTGACTGTTAAAAGCAGACGATTGGCTTTCCAGTGGGAGGGGCGGGCCATGAGCATACACCCCCCCATCTTTGGTGTTATGGGTTTTCCCTATATAGTTGTATTAAGGATTGAGGAAGTGGCATGTCTCTATATAAATAGTCTCTGACTACAATCACTGGCTTCCAACAATGACCGCAACATTCACAAAGGAGTCGAGTTCCAGATGAAGGGTAACTGGATTACTTTTATGATGGATGAAATTTGGTATGAACTATTAGTTTAAACTAAAGAGAGAGAGAAAGCCGTGTAAAAATCATGGCTTTGATCCCTTTTTGTCCTGAATAGAAGTATTTTAATAGCCATTACATTGGGCAAAAGATCAGGATTCATAGCTTGTTGTGGCATGAACGTTGTGTGTGAGTTAACAGATGGAAACCGCTAAGGAAATGTGTCACATACAAAAGCTGACAAGACAGCAGATTGTCTAGGGAAAACCTCAAGGCGGCGCCGTGTAGCGTTCACACACACAAACACATTTGAGACATGTGGGGCTCTGTTGGGAACCAGTGCTCACTAATGAAATGAGTGTGCGAGAAAACATGTCTCACACACACAACAATATTCCCACAAAGGCATGCCAATTCTGTCCACCTTTCGGAGGAGTGTTTCAGCGCTCACTTCCTGTCTGGAAGCATGACATTTTCCATCGTATGATCCCCTATTTTTACTCTACTTCAAACTCTCAGCTGACTAACGATGACAAACCTGCACTTCTTTTCCAAAGTGGTTGTGAGTACACTCTTTATCATCCTACCGATGCATCCCGGATCAATGTAAGGGCGGAAAGAACGTTGTGAAGGAAAAGAGTGTTTTTTTGCACTTGGTTTAAATACAGCCAAGCTTCCATTCAAAGAGAGGAAGTCGGGTTGCTTCTGGGGATTAAAACAAGGGCATGTGGGTTCACATTTCCCCTCCTCCTTTTTCTCTATCTCTCTCTCGAAAGGAAAGCATACCCAGCTGTTTGACAAACATTACTAATGAGACTGAACAACTGCCTTTCTTTTTTTACTCTCTTTCCACAGAACGAAGAAGCCTGTGGGATACAGGGCCATATTCCGAAAGTCTCGCTCTCCCGGGAGAGAATGCAGTGAATCTATGGCTAAGCAAATGACTCCAGTGAGAGTTATGGGGGAGGATGTTGCACTAATGTCGATCTGAGAACAGTTCTGAAGCTCTCGGTGGTTAGGAGATTTAGAGACAATGGGCTCATGAAGAAGAACCTCTTCAAAACAAAAAGCCACATCCACTGATGAATGTCAAGGGCTGATTTGGATGTTAAAATGTACTGTTGTTAAGAACGACCGAATATTTGATTCACTGGCTACTGTTTAAATTGGGTTTCTCTGATTTTATGACAAGTTAAACTTATATTTGTTGCATAAATGGAATGAAAAATCAAGAAATATTTGGGATTTTGCACTAATTGGGTCACTAATCATAAATAAGCTAATTGGTAACGTGAACTATATGTACAGTAGGTCAGATATATTTGCTTCTGAGTTCATGATCATTGCACATTTTTGGTTACACTCGTCTTACAGAAAAGGGGGGACTTGCCAAAGACAAAAACAAATAATTATCCAACTTTTTTTTTTTTAACCCTAAAACCGTATTCTGGACAAATGTGGGCAAAATACTTCTCTTGATCTGAGTGGTATAAGACTTGGCTACTTTATCTAAGTTTGCCTGCTGAACACACACAATTTTTTTTGACTCAATTCTACAATGTTAAGTGGGTGAAAAAAACTCCTTAATCTTGTATTTGGGTCAAGAAATGAATGGGGAAAACTGTAATTTAGAGCATTTTAAAATAAGCCAAAATAAGACACCAGGTGACAGCAAAGTCACTTCACCTTTAGGTTTTAGGTCTAAGAACTTATTGGAATGATATCTTAATGTAGTTAAAAAAAATAAAACATAAAATAAGCATAATTTACATAGAAAATACGGTACTTTTTGAAGTAAAAAATTCAAAAATACCCCTAAAATAAAAAAAACACCATAAATGGATAGACAAAACTTGAGGACTACAATCAATTTGCACTGACATTGCACTGTAATTTATAATGAAGTTGAACTCGTTCATTCATGAGAATTGGGCTTTTATTAGACTAAATGTCAAAAATGTCCCAAATCCACCCTATGTAATTTATGTATAACTAGTCTAAAGCTAATCTATATCGTCTAGCATGTGCTTGCAAGAAGTGGTAGGCTATCATAAATATTTAAAACAAACCCCACAGTCCATCTTTTGCAGGAAATACATATGCTTCTACTCCCACTATATATGGACATTTATTTCAAGCCACCAAAATCCTTAAGTTGTAGCTTAAATTGCTTGAAAAATGAGTGTGACAGAAAGTTCAACGTGACGCCAGCTAAAAACACGCACGTCATTGATCAGTTCCTCAGAATCATTAGTGAAGTGACTAAATATTTTTCATAAAAAATAGTTTTGTACCGGTATGTTAATGTAACTCACCATTTTGCATAACGGAGTTAGAAACAATGTTTTTTTTTTCCTTGCCATTTTCACACAACAACAAAGAGAGAGAGAGAGAGAGAGAGAGAGAGAGAGAGAGAGAGAGAGAGAGAGAGAGAGAGAGAGAGAGAGAGAGAGAGAGAGAGAGAGAGAGAGATCAGATTTTTATTGGTCGTACCACAACTGATATTACCAGCTGCAACGATGAGCTGATTGCAATTGAATTTTAATATTGAAAAATGAATAATATGGTGTAGCCTAGATTTAAAGTCATGCTTTAATAATTATATAGCTGACGGGTTGTTTCAAACGATGAACTAAAATCTAATTCGTTTGCCAAATTAAGTGAATATAATTAGCTAATAGTGAGTCCAAGAGTCCAATCTGAGGTCATTCTTCTCTTTTATGTATTGATTTGTTGTTTCTTAATCTCTGTAACCCCCCAGACTTTTTAGTGGACGAAACAGAATCAGCCCAAAACGTATTCTTGTCTAATGTTGCAGAAATGCTCTTTCTCGTGATCCAGATGCGTCTTTCTGCGCCTGCCTATCTCCAGCATCAGGTTCGAGAAGGACGCAAGGTGAATAGGTAGCCAACTCACGTAATGTTTGGATGGATTCCTCCTCTTCTCCACATCCACCACTTTTACATCCAAAACTGTCCGAAACTGCATTGTGAAAACAGAGGCTTCGGGAGCACCGTTGGTAGTGAGACAGAGACTGAATAAATGGACAGTCACGAAGACGTTTGCACGAATAAAATCGCAGTTCTTCCTCACAATGAAAGCGAACGATTTTTTGCCCCCCGGCCCGTCAGTCCGTTTATTCCCCTTAGACGAGTGAAGATCGAGTGATAAATGAGGCAAAACTTATGTCCGTCTGCAGGAAACGAACATGCTCGTATCCATTTCCCTCACAGCGCAGAGCGGATTCTCGAACCGCCGCGTTCCAGCCGAATTCGAATCGAGACGTGTTCTAGAGTGTCATTCTGAAATCCGGATTGACGCGTCATAAGGGAACGAGCGCGTCGTTTTAGTGTGGACTACGGTGCCGCTGAAGTCTGGGGGTTCTCCTCAAACGTGAGCGGCGGCGCGCGTCATAAAGGCCGGGGCGCATTCACCGCGAAGTCCGTTCGGCAGGAAGCGCGCGCACACACTGGTCTGGGATATTTGGGCAATGGGGATGGGCTTCTTGACAAGGACTCTGTTGCAGTTTAAGCGCCTCTACAGGGGGGAAACGAGTGTTCTGTTGATATCATTGTCTTCCTTCGTAAAAGAGACAATGGCTGGATTTTACAGAGCATGCATTGTTTGTTTGTTTCTTTCTTTAAATCTAGTTTGTCTATTGTGAGGGAAAACATTGCAATATCTGTAACAAAAGCATGCCATATGCTACTGTAGATAAGAACAGTCATTTGATGAACGTTTAATTATGAACCCTTTTTTTTTTTTTTGCATAGTGTAAATGGAACAACAAACAAACAAACAAACAAACAAACAAACAAAAAAGCATATGGTCTGCTGCGAATCTCCATAATCTAAGATTATCAAGGACAGTGTGAGACGTGATTCCTGTTACTCATACTGCAAATGAGCATAAATAGACCTGAACGCGCACATACAGATGTGCTCGCGGACGGTGACGTATCTATTTGCTCACAGCGAACTCCCATGGCCATTGAGTGTAACTACATGACCCATTTGTATCCAAAATGAATTATTTACTCGCCCTCGTTTATAACATCTTGTACCAAATCTGTATGGCTTTTTTCATTGGAACTCAAAATGCTTTATTTTGAAGAATATCCAAGCCAAAGGGAACTAGGTCTGTCGAGCTCGAATTTTTAAAAGTGCCAGAAAGTAAAGGTTAAACAGTAAAATGTTTATGTTATCCCATTTAGGAGGCAATTTCTGTATTAAGAACAATGCTGACGTAAATATATCTGTATATTTTCATTCAACCATAAAAAGCGATATGCAAGGAAACAAAATGCCATTTGTAACTTTTTTTATATTGTATATATTTATATAAAAAAAGGGTCTGGTTACAATCTTTCTTCATGATCGCTTTGAACACTCGTGTTTTTATTAACTTGATGCTATAAAATGATGCTACAATGCAATGTAGTGGGCTTCTGTTGTGCTTATTATGTCACTTTTGCACTCTAAGAATGTCAGAGCAACTTCCAGCACCTCTCGACTCATATTTTGGCTGTAGCGCTGCCTCAAGCTGGACAAGATATGTAGGACATGGCATCCTTTCTCCGCATCTGCAAAAACAACAAGAAGATAAAAGGTCCTCTACTCACATATTCGGATCAGGTTTTATTTTAAAATAATGGGCACCTGCTTGTATATGATCCCATTCAGCACACAGTTTAATAATAAAAATAAAATAATAATGAAGAATAAATATATATATATATATATAATAAATATACTGATTCAAATTGAAAGTGTGACAGCCTGAGACAACCATCAATTACATAGTTATACATTATACAAAATAATTTGAACCCTATAATATTATATGCATACACAGCTAATATATAAAAAAAATAATAATAAAAAAAAGAAACTCACATTTTTCCCGTTTGGTATCCTCTCGTAAAATGTCCTTGATCGCTGTGTGAAGATCTTTGTCTTGTTCTGTTACCTAAAGCAGCCAAGGTAATACAAATATAATAAAGTAGTTTTAGAAATTATATTTCGGCCCTATTGTGCTATTTTTGTTTTGAAGGTCTAGGTTTTACATGTATCCAAGGTCAAAAAACACTTAAATTTGATCTTAATATACATTGCAGCATGACCTCAGCATGACCCCTCCTTTCTGAGAGCCTACTCTGCTCTGATTGGTCAGATGATTGGTCTCGGGCAATGTAGATGTTGTTCGCAGGCAGCCAATGGCCATAGGTTGGCATTATGAAAATTTGTTACAAATCTATATCGTTTTGTGCTGGAAGCAAGTCAAGAATTACTGACGACTCATTTCAGGCAGCTCAGAATCTCCATTTATCATGAACTTCAGCTTTACTATAAAGGGAATATCTGAAAAAGCCTAATAGCGGTTTTTATTATAATCCTCTTTTAAAATCCTAAGGGTTCAGACCTACAAGTAGAAAGTATGTGTAGGAAGCGAATATTACACATTATCCCTTTAATTTTGTTAAGAGTCTCCTGAGGTAACATTAACCACTGCTACTCTCTCTTTCTCTCTCTGTGACGATGTCATACTTGCTAAGAGGTGTCTGTACATGTATGCACTGTGCACATACATTGTAGACTTCATCCTGGGTCCGTATTTTGCGAAATATTTGTCCCTCATCCTGGAGGACGCTCAGGGTCTCTTTCAGAAGTTTTCGAATTTGCGTAGCCAATGACGTACTGGGCTGATCAGACTCCTTCAGGCAAAATAAGAAAATCAATGATGAGTCACCCAAACAATGAATCACATTTCTGTGCTGCACCATTCAAAATTAGCATTTCAGCTCCTTTTAACAAATTCATTCTTGTACGTTCTCGTTTGATTACTAATGAAGATATCGACAGGCTTCTCATTAGCATACTTCTTTCTCATCACTGTATGCCGCTGTCCTTGAATCTCCAGACTAGCAGAATCTCATAAACCGTTACAGACGATCACACCATGCTGCCATCAAAAAGCACAACACATCCTCCCTACCAGCCCACAAGTTATTCATGGCTCTTATATCCTGATATACTCCAGCCAAGAGTGGTGACATTGAACAAGGACAGTTTACTTTGGTAGACTTGTGCATTCATCTGTTTGCATAGTGGCATTTTTACGCTGTATTGGTACTACACTATCGAGTATAATGGAGGTTGAGGTCAAGGTCAGGCCCAGTACCTGTTCTGCTGAAGAACTTTGGATCAGTGGATGTAAGAGGAACTCGACGTCATAAGGACGAAACTTGGCCACTTCTTTCTCTGAGAGGAACTCCTTAAGGGTGAGAATTGACCGAGACAGCAAATAGTGGAAACTTGAGGAACCACCTGCTCTGTAATTAAAATTGAAAAGCACAGAAAGCATATTTGATGCGTTTCACAAGTAGGCCCTACATTTAAAATTCAAGGTCTGAATCACTTTCAAATCCCAAGCTTGGAACAAAAAACATGTTTTTGGAACAAAAAATGGTTTTAAGTAGGGCTGGGTTATAAATATCGATTTCTCGATATTAATGGATTCTCATTTTTACGAACCTCAAGAATCGATTAGTCATCCTGTTTTATTTGAACGAATGGAACATTGTATCGCGGCTGCGCGCATCCAAAAAAACAAATCGCAAAAATCTTTGTCCTTTGTTAGTATTGATATGAAACAAAGTCTCAATTTTCCAATTACGTCCATTTTCTTTAGAAATTCAAAAACATAAATAGAGTTTTGGCGCTGTGGCGTGAGAAGATCGCTCTGGCGCTGATCTCCCTTCCGGCTTATTAATACCAGTCATAGCGCGAAATAAACATGAATGAGCATCTGAAAGTGTGTTAAAAGATAGAGTACAACTTATCGAAATCCGTATCATGTCACATTGATTCGCTCAATCAGCGTTTCAACCGTGGAAAGACGTCAGTTAAACAGCTTGTAATCAATGTTATGTATCGTCATATTTACCTCAGAAAACCCACATCAACTCGTTAGTCAGCTAGAAAAAATAACTCTAGAGAGGAGCATTTTGCTAAATATATACACCATATTACATATGCATTATAATCTTAATCTTCAATATTTAATGCATGTTTGAATAAATCTGGCAAGTTTTTATGACAGCCACCATTTAAATGTTTATATTTCATATAATTGTCTTACTTTAAAAATAAATAAGTGTAATTTAAGTGTTTGTATAGCTACAAAACAGTTCATTATTACCTTCATATTAGGCGAATGAAGCCTTTAGGCTACAACTAGACTGCCATAGTTTACAGCATTAGATAAGAGATTTGCCATTTATTTTAACTGATATCCAAAATAATCAATATTGAATCGAAATCGAATAGAATTGCAAGCTTGTGAAACGAAATCGAATCGAATTGTGAAATTTGTGTCAATACCCAGCCCTAGTTTTAAGCCAGTTATTTATATTTTTGCTGTAGTTTGTCTGTAGTAAATACTGTATCAGTTTACATCTCTAAACATTCCTTTTGATATTAATTGTAATAATCCAGTTTTATTTTTTGTACACAGAAAAAAAGAAAATGATTTAAGAGTCTTGGAGCCGTTGCCACGGTTCTTCTGCATTATTTTCTCGTCTCAGTTTTTTTCTGTTCTTGGCGATGGTGAGATCAGATCTCCATGACGTGTGGATCATACCGGCTGTTGTTAGACTCCTTGTGCATACCAAAATCTCATTTAATGGCAAAAAAATTTTTTTGGAAATGTAAACTGATATTACTACTGACACACTACACAGCCAAATATATAAATGTAACTAGCTAAAAAAAACATTTTGGGGGCATGAAAATACTATTCACACCATTTTGTGTGACTCACTCTGTGCCACCCAGGTCATCACTCGGCATCTGGAACGGCTCATCATAGCACTTCCTGTACAGCTGAGGCATTTCCAGCATATGCGAGATCTGCACTGCCATCACAGGGTCACTGACTTTATCTAAACACACACAAACAACTCCAGAGTGATGATTACAGCTAAATAACCATGTGTTCCACAAACAAGCTCACTCTAACTGATTAAACAGACATGTTATGTGCATCGAAATCCCTTAACATTTCACTTACAGAAGCAGGTGGCCTTGATCTCCCTCGCATCCCTGGAGGTTTTGACAGTCCCTCGTACCCTCAGCAGGTCTCCGATCTCCAGCTTGGTGCTCTCCCTTTCAGCCTCCTTCAGTCGTTTGAGTTCGTCTTCAATGTTAAAGCCTCTGGAGGATCCACTAGGATTTCTGCCTATTGATATTAGCACTTGATTAGTACGCATCAGATTTTCTACAACAAAAAAATGTAGGTAACTTTTAAAACATTGTACTAGGAATTCAGCTTTGAAATCACAGGAATAAATGACATTTTAGAACATATTCAAATACAAAGCAGTTATTTTACATTGTAATAATATTTCAATATCTCATATGCTTTGGCAAGCATAAGAGACTGCTTTAAAAAACATTAAAAATCTTACTAACCTCAAATTTGTGACCACCAGTAGTGTAGATATACATCTGTAATTTATATAATGTTAATGTTACTAATGAAGAGTCAAAGACTTACATTTAGTCGGTTCTCCTTGATCCTTCCATTTCTCATCTTTCCAACAAAGACAATTTATGACACCAGTACTATCATCCACTGTGTGTTAAAGGAAAACAGACAAGGAATAGTAAGACCAGGTGCAACATGTGCCCACATTTAAAGGGCAGCAATGGCTTGGTTCTCAAAGCAAGATGACTAAGTGGTCGAGTTTATAAAGGAACCAAATGCTTTTGCAACAGAACTGGTTATACACTTTTCATGTGTATAAAATCTTTGACCATGATTACATTTAATTAGCTTATTTTATCACAAAATACAGCTCAATAAGATGCCCAACTAAAAAGTTGATGTTTCTATGACATTAAAAATGTCATAATAGAGAAATAATGTTTTTCCAGACCTCCATAACAGTAGAAATCATCTCTCTCCCGCTTGTAAACAACCGTCCCGAGTACATCCACCTGGAAGAGTGGGTGATTCTTGTAGAAATAAACTCCTACAAAACATTATGTTGCAGTATAACAAATATTTAGAAAAAAATGCTTTGATATTATTTATCAATACTTTATTATTATTGTTATTATTATTATTATTTCTGTGTAGATAAAGATACGTTACCGGGTACTTGTCTGGACTCTCTCATCTGTAGTATGTCAGTAATGTAGAGTCTGCAATATGCGGAGAACACGGGGTCCAGACCCCACAGCATTGACGGCGGCTCTTCAGCATCAACATCAGCACCTCCCGGAACATTCACAGCCATCAGACATCGCTGACAACACAAGTTAATCACCGCGAAACATATTTAGTTGACAATGCGGGAATAGAAACTACGAAACCCTGGTTTGTTCAACTCACGGTGTCATGTTTGTGTTTTTCCGCTCTATGCGCAGTTGACTCACTGCGCACATAGGAAGGAACTACGTTTGCCTCATGAATATTAATTAGCTTAAGTGCCTTGACGTGTTTAAAGGGATAGTTCACCCAAAATGTTAAATTCAGTCAGAAAATATTGATTATAATTGATGGATTATTTGAAAATATAATTGATATTATCATTTTTATTTGATAATGTTACTGATAATAGTGATCCTTTATTTATACTTTTTTTCCCCATACTATGGATCTCAATGGTGTCCATCAACTGTTTGGTTACCCATATTCTACAAAATATCTTCTTTTGTGTTCAGCAGGAGAAATAAATTTATAGAGACTTTTCATTTTGGGTAAAATATCCCTTTAACAAGCAAACTTGACAAGCTTTCCTAATTTATCAGAGCCTTTCTCATACATATATGTTTTAAATGCTTTAATATTATAGACATTTAAGGCCCAAATAGAGTATGATTATAATAGTATAAATAAATTGTTTTAGTTGAAAAACGATTGTTAGATTACAGATGTTCTGTTTTATTTCTAATTGTTGATTTCCTATGTTCTACTTCATTTAGAAACAAAATTATTATGAATGCTCATTTAATATGCAAATACTTATTTATAACTTATTGAGATATGTATATAATTATTTATTATATATACATATATTTTTGTTATAATTATTTATTATATAGCTACATATTTTGTTCAAAAAACAGTTATCAAAGTTTATGACAGAAAGTCATATTTAGTGACTGAGGATTGAGTATCTGACCAACATAATACGTTACATTGAATTTTTAGAAGATAGCTAGATATTGTTTACGTTGAGAATTGAAAGAAAACTTTTGTTCCCTGACCGGGAATCGAACCCGGGCCGCGGCGGTGAGAGCGCCGAATCCTAACCACTAGACCACCAGGGAGCGCTGATTACGATTTGCTTATTTCTCCTTTTTTAAATATTGGACAAACCGATTACATTTACGTAAATGTTTATTACTACTTTTTAAGGCTTGCAGAAACAAAAAACTATGACAATCACCTCCACCAAAACATACGATTGAGATCATTATCCAAAATACACTCATAATCTTCCCTTGGCTTGAGCACAAGTAATACTTTCTCGGGTCCTGCTCTTGAGTATAACACTGTAAAGTAAGATTACAATGTCGACGTCACGCAGAGCGTCTCTGTTATATGGTCTCTGCACTCAGAGCCTAATACCCATTTGAAGCTGTTATATCAAGGTACAAATTGTGCATAATGTGCATTTTTTGCATTAAATAAGAGATCTAGCACTAAAATGTGTTTTTGAACTCAAGTTGAGCGCTCGGGTCCACTGCTACCAGTGTCATCACATTCTTTGGTGGCATGGATACGCTGCGTCCCAATTCGCGTACTTATACTACGCCCTAAAAGTATGTACTCTTTTTGTAAGGAAAAAGTACATACTTTTGAGTGTGTAGCAAAAGAGTAGGCAAGCTTTGGGACGTACTATCACGTCATCTTTAAGGGACAGCTCTGTCGCGTGCTGCGTGCATCCTGTCACCGTAAACTGCCCTGTCAATCATTTTGTCACAGTTAAAATCCTCCATTCTATATCTAATTTTATTTCCTACCGTTTCGGAGAGCACATCCATCTGCCAGTTGTGGGTCTTTCATGCTCTCCTCGTGTTTGCAATTTGAATATAATGATGCATTTAAAACGTAATAGCTAAACGTGTCTTTACAAAAGTTCACAATGCTGCTGCAAATGCAATATAATGTGGACAACATTTAATAAATTCATTTTCGTCAGGTTAGATACTGATAATTAATCACTCAAAGCTCTTTATCTAAACCTCTCTACACAACCGCGGGGACTCGCACGTCCTCCGTATCGACTACGTGTCTGTAGTTTTTTAACACTTTTTACTCGTGTTTGTAGTTCTAACCGAATCCTCGTCCAACGTGCAATGGTTTGTGGGCAATATCAGCCGTTAGAGTGTGCATCGATCTACACTTCGGATTCTGACCGGAAAAAGTAGACCATCCGGGTATCTTTGAAACACTCATTTCAACATACTACGATTTGGGACGTACTAATTCTATTTTCGAATACTATTTAGGACGGATAGTATGCGAATTGGGACGCAGGGATAGTGTCTCTTGTGGCAGCACACTCAGACATGCGCTTCAATCTATCGCAGCTGCGGAGACTCTCTCATTCCGGTGAAATCACAAAATAAAATGCACAAAAACGTGTCCCTGCTTGATAGAGACTGCAACCACTAATGAACATATTCAGTTTTGATGAGAGAGAACAAACTTAGAACCTGTAAGTATAACCTCTGACACGCTTGACAAAAGATCTACCACTAGACCATTAAAGATCTCAAACAAAACTTGTGGATCGATGCATTTATTTACGGGTTGAGCAGAGAGGCTCATTCTCTTTTCCTAGTCTTCCTAGTCCACGTTTTCTTTGCTTTTTCCATTGTCGAATATCACGTCTGAAATGCACGAAAGTGTCGTCTGGTTGTGGTTGATGTGTGTGACGTCGTTGCTCGAAAGTGTCGTCTGGTTGTGGTTGATGTGTGTGACGTCGTTGCTGTAAAGCATGTCGTGATTCTTGCAAGGTTTGTCAGGGGGGGCACGTCTGAAATGCACGAAAGTGTCGTCTGGTTGTGATTGATGTGTGTGACGTCGTTGCTGTAAAGCATGTCGTGATTCTTGCAAGGTTTGTCAGGGGGGGCACCTCTCAAACTTGCATTGCTGTTTTTTTCCCCCCAAGCTTTACTACCAGGATGATTCCCCTACTATGAGTTTGTTTACCACCGAAATGACTTTGAAGCTGTTATATTAAGGTACAATTCTTGCATAGTGTGCCTTTAAAATCAGCTAAGAGACCAGTTAGACCAAAGTGGGGGACCAGATAAGACCTATTTTTACAGAATACTCCATTTTGTAATTTAGTTAACTAAAATTGTTTATATGTGCACTAAAATGTCCGCCCTGTGAAGTTGCTGACTCATCCTACCTTTGAGAATCTTTTGTAAATCTGTCCAGAGAGAGATGGAGAGGTGACGCAATCTGTGTCATGTGATGTCACTGTAAGATCGTAAACCATGATAGAAGACTGTTATTTGCAGTAAGAGTGATAGCCGCGTCTGGTGCTAGAAGAGTGCATTGAAATTGCCCATAATTGTCAGATATTGATGTGAACTGACTGACCCAAACCCTCAGACAAAGAACTCCCACATTGTGCAATACTATCATCACTGTATAGTTAGACTGGCTGAAAAGATGACTATTGCTGATGAGGAACACACACAGCAGATAAGTTATCATTAAGGTGTATATTATCTATGTTTTATTGTTATTAGAACCATAATGAGCTCTTTTAGAGACCATATACACTACTGCTTAATACTGATCTGAAACCTTTTAGTTATAGTCAAACTTCTGACAAAAAAAAAAAAAAAATACAAAAAAAAAAGTGTTCTTTATGTAACTATTTTCAAAGTTGTGTCATGGATGATAGCTTTACATAAAATTCCCGAAATGTGTGAAGTAGCCATCATAGTCCATAACATGACCTTTGGACAGAAGAGTTAGGGCAGATTAACAGTCAATACAAAGAAGAGGTCAAAGGGTAACTGTCCACGTATTGATCACATTTTCCAGAAGTGCAAAGCAGTCAATTGTTCCATATTTGCCAGTAGGCTTTGTCTGTGGCAAGCTGACCCACTTGAAATATTGTTTTAGGCAAGATGCTAACGTTTTCAGACGCCTTTCGAGCAACGTAGGAACCATTTTCACACGTTTCTCACCCAAATGTCAATTCAAACTCTTCAAAACAAACGAAAACACAATAAAAGAACATTAATTTGATTATATACAGTCTCAAAAGTCATAAAAATATATATATACACGTGAGTTAGAAGTGACATGAGGGTGAGAACAATGAACTATCCCTTTAAACCTAATAAACTTTGATTTACAGTTCAAACCTACCTCTATTAATCACAGTTAAACTATATAGCCATGCAGTGCTTTTTTGTTGAGTCGCTAAAAGTGTTTAATGAAAGTCCTGTGACAGATTTGAGGTTTGTCCTATCCCAGCAGTACTCTCTGGAGTCTGTCTGCGGGGACACTGTTCTCCTCCTCTGACTCTGCGTCGCTCTGTGGGTTTGAGCTGCAGGGAGAGGAACACTGCGGGGAACAGAGGTAATGCATGAGCGGCAGGCGGTACTTCCCACAGAAATCCACAAACTTGATGTGCCTCACACACGAGTCGAAATAAACACCTGAAGGGCATGAAGAGAGAGAGAGAGAGAGATATGGTGTCAAGAGGTAGACAGATATTCAAAATGTTTGCTTTTTGAAAGCTTTTCGTCAACATATAAAATAATAACATCATTAGTCAACTGCATTTGTAACATACTATTGATTATTGACTATAATTTTGCTTTTAAGTCCCTCAGAAATTGTCCCATTCACTTCCATTGAAGTGCCCCTCCGTAATTTCGGGTTAAGTTATAATGTTTAATGTTGAAATTAGTTTTTGTTGTCATCTAAATTTTAAATTCTTAACCCAGAATATTCCTTTAATCAATGCAATAGTTTTAATTTCGCTATTTTTAGGTCAAACCGTTCGTGTCAGTCATATAATGCAGGTCTATGGTCACCACCTCAAAGATCATGCACAGAGAAGTCCAAATTAAACATGATTTAATGACTCGTAAATTTAGGTACACATTGATGGCCTAAGACACGAAACGAGCGGTTGGTGTGAGAAAACAAACAGTATTTATATCGTTTTTACCTCAGCCACGTCCGATTGATCTGAGGGCGCGGGCGCTTTGTTGCTGTGGTTACAAGAGTTAAAAAACGATATAAATACTGTTCTTTTTCTCACACAAACCGCTCGTTTCGTGTCTTAGGCCATCAATGTGTTCTTCCATTTACGAGTCATTAAATCATGTTTAATTTGGACTTCTCTGTGCATGCTCTTTGAGGTGGTGACCATAGACCTCCATTATCAAAAAATATCAAAATTGAAACTACTGCGGAAACAAAGACACCTACATCTTGGATGCCCTTGAGGTAAGCTAAAACATTCCAAAAGTTAATTTCAAAGTGAACTATTCCTTTAAAGTAGTGGTATCCTTGCGAGATTTAGTTTTTTCTAAATATGTCACTTTTCACTGATTATAGTCTTATTGTGCTCCCCTACCTGCACACTTTGGGTTGGGACATTCACTAGCCAGGTTTAAATAATGGATCAGATTGGACGGTAGGTCACACGAGCGGAACGGAAGGTTTTGGGACTTGACCGTGCGTCCTGCTAGCTCTATAAGTGATGGGGGGTCGTAGGTCATGTCCTTGATAAAGCGCACAACAAGAGGATTTCCACGGAGACTGAGCTCCTGCAAGTGGACGAGGCTGAGGATCTCACGAGGGAGGAAGGTCAGCAGGTTGTTGTGGAGACTGAGAGAGAGCAGGGAGTGTAGTCTGTAAGGGGAGAAATCAGATGATAACATTTTTTTCTTTTCTTTTACTGCTTCGACTTTACAACATACAGTAAGAGAATAAGTAACACAAGCCCTCACTTGTTGAGTTGGGGGGGTATGCTTTGGATGCGATTGTCACACAGAACCAGGTATCTCAGACTGGTGAGGTTAGCCACTTCAGGTGGGATGGAGGAGATGAGGTTACCTCCCAAATACAGCATCTCTAGACTATAGCAGAGGTCAAAAGTTAAAGGAATAATTCACTTCACCCACAAATTTTCCCATAATTTGTTTACCCTCAAGCCATTCTAGGTGTATATGACTTTCTTCTTTCAGCCGAACACAATCAGAGTTATACTACATAATATCCTGACTTTTCCCAGCTTTGTAATGGCATTAAATAGTGCCCGAGTTCTGTAGTTTCCATAATCCATGTGACTCCAGTGGGTTAAAAAATGTCTTCTTTTAACAAAAAAATAACCAAAACTTTAAAAACTACAATCACTGGTTTCCAGCAACAGCCATACGCACTTTCACGAGAGAGTACAGTTCCAGTGGGAGGGTTGTAGTTTATTAAGTTTTAAATATGAATATTTTTCTTACGAAAACCCATCGCTTCACTTCAGAAGGCATTAATTAACTCACTTCAAAAACTATTAATGGCACTATTCAATGCCATTACACTGCTAGAAAGAGCCTGGATATTATTTAATCTAACTCTGATTGTGTCCGCCTGAAAGAAGAAAGTCATATAGGCTACACCTAAAATGGCTTGGGGGGAGTAAATCATATAGGATAATTACATTTTTTGGGTGAACTATTCCTTTAAAGATCCATGAAATTAAAGTCAAAGTTTTGTAGCTTTTAGTTTGTTTTAGCTTTGAGGCTAGCTATTTGTTAGCATGTAGGCTACTACTACATGTTGACAAAAAAAGTCTTTCTCCTCCTTGAAAATTGCCCAAAAATGCTGCTTTCTTCATCTTGTCACCAAATTTAGTCCAATAAAATGCTTGAATAAGAAAGTCCCTGTTTTCAAATGTAGGCTACTTTAAAAAATATTAACAACTATGTAGGCAGTGAGGAGATTAATAGGCTTATGTTAAAAGCTAAATTAGTATTACAGTATTGTGATCACAACGAGGACAAAAAAAAACATACAAAATCCCAGTGTCAAAAACAGAAAAACAGTATTCCACCAATGGGTGGAAGTTCATATTACATCTAAATACTGACTAGTAAAAATTTTGCAATGTAATGATGAAACAGGGAGATTTAATATTAACTTTCTAGGTATGAATGAAAGCAGAGATCATTAACTTATGAGTAGAGTCTTTTTCTGTTATATAATTATTATTTGTCTAAGAGTCGGCCCTAGCTTCATTTTTTTTTTTTTTTTCAATCTATTTTAGTTAATATTTTACCCAAAAGCCCCCAGTCAGCCCCAGGCCATTGAATTTATTCAACAATGTTTGTAACATTGACCGGGTCAGACCTGAGTCTGTCTGGCACTCAACAGCCCTCAACAGATGCAGTATCTCTCTCTCTCTCTCTCTCTCTCTCTCTCTCTCTCTCTCTCTCTCTCTCTCTCTCTCTCTCTCTCTCTCTCTCTCTCTCTCTCTCTCTCTCTCTCTCTCTAACAGCTTATCTCTCTCTTTCTACAAAAACCCATCGCTTCACTTCAGAAGGCATTTATTGGCCCACTGGCGTGGCGTCGAATGAATCAATGCCATTACAAAGCTGGGAAGAGCCAGGATATTATTTAATATAACTCTGATTGTGTTCAGCTTAAAGAAGAAAGACACATTTTTTCTTTTGTCAAATCAACTTTGATCATTTATGTGGTTCAGATAACATAATATTTTAAGTTTCTGATGATTAAATCAATCTCCTTCATTGTATTAACTAATTTTTCCATTTGAATGAACTTAAAATTTTAAGGCAACCAGGTTACTTTTTTTAAGTTAAACCAACAATATTTTTTTACAGTGGGCTACACCTAGAATGGCTTGGGGGGAGTAAATCATATAGGACCATTTCATTTTTGTGTGAACTATTCCTTTAAAGATGCATTAAGTTATGTAGCTTTTAGTTTGTTTTAGCTTTGAGGCTAGCTTAGTGGACAAAAAAAAGGAAGTATTTCTCCTCCTGGAAAATTACCCAAAAATACTGCTTGTCAGTACAGGATATCAGGATATCCAAAATATCTTCTCAAGACAGGAATTAACCAAATTTAGTCCAATAAAATGCTTCTCTAAAAAAAGAAAGTCGCTGTTTTCAAATGTAGGCTACTTTAAAAAATATTGACAACTATGTAGACAGTGTGGAGATTAATAGGCTTATGTGAAAAGCTAAATTAGTATTACAGTATTGTGATCACAAAGAGGACAAAAAAAAACAGAAAATCCCAGTGTAAAAAACAGAAAAACAGTGTCCCACCAATGGGTCATAAACAGTCATTTTCTGTTATGTCATAATAAGAGTCGGCCCTAGCTTCGTTTTTTTTCTATTTTAGTTAATATTTTACCCAAAAGCCCCCAGTCAGCCCCAGGCCATGGAATTTATTCAACTACTGTCTAGTTTTGTAACACTGACCGCCGGGTCACACCTGAGTCTGTCTGGCACTCAACAGATGCAGTATCTCTCTCTCTCTCTCTCTCTCTCTCTCTCTCTCTCTCTCTCTCTCTCTCTCTCGGTTTATCTCTTATTATGTTCGTTTATCTCTTATTAGGTTCGTCGTACCCTAGAACAGCTGCTGACTGTCAGACATTTCCCACAGAGTTTTGTCCTAAAGCAATAGAAACAAACAATCCCTACCTGGCCAGGTTCTCTATTTCTGAAGGGATGTTCTTCAATCTGTTTCCTCCAAGTGACAGGGACTGCAGTGTAGTCATTTTTAGGAACTGTATGGGAATATCCTCAAACCTGTTTCCACTCATATTCAGAGTTTCTACCTGCATGCGCTCGAACTCCTTAGGGAACGAGAACTCGTTCAGAAGATTGTTCTTTGCCACAAACGTCTTTAGGTTTGTAAGTCGCATAAAGTCATCTGGTATGACCGTGAGCGCATTATTGCTCATATCCAGATATTCCAGGTTAGAAAGAAAACAGACAGAAGGTGGAAGACACGATAAACGATTATAAGTGAGATGGAGCTGCTGGATTTGTTTTCTTTTACTGTCCGCGAGATGATCCAAGTTTAAGTCGTCCAGACGCAGACGGGATAAATGTAAAACAGCACACTTGTCGTCCATGCTTGAGAAACGAGCCATATGGACTAGGATTTAGTGAAGTCAAATAATAATAAAGGAATAAGTATCAATATTTTAAAATGTTGCTGAAGTTGCGCTTCGAGTTGCAATCCATACACTTATAATCTTTGACTAAAGTGTCCGAAATGCGCGCTCCTGACCGAAGACTTTGGTGGTTTTATCTGTGTTAGAAAGCGCGTGTCACGCCTCCTGCAGTCAGTGGTTGGTCATCCAAACATGAGGCAAGTTTTCTCCGTCTCATAAGTTTCTTATGTAACGTAACCCTGCACGTTTAGTTTGAGTGCGTGTTTACATAAAAACCCATTGGCAGTCAGCAGGTCTGCTTTTATTAAAGATTAGTTATTGTATTAAATGCATAAAGCTACTATTTTCCACATGTAGATGAGAGACAATAAAAAGGCATTTTACTTTAGGGGTTACTGTAGTCCAAATAGTTACTATGGTTTTATGCCCATTTGGCAGCTGTGATGCTTCATGCTTGATAACTAGATTAAAATTGGCCCAGTTTCTTTTTTTGGACTATTGCTTTATAGCTGTATAGAGTGATTGCCAGTTAAGGTTAATATAGACCATATAGAGAAGTTAGAGGCGAAACAGCTGTAGTATTTCCATGAAGAACAAAATGCTAGTATTTCCATGCTAAAAGGCAAAGCTGGAATGGTCTCCCAGCCTGACCAGATGAAAAAAGCCACAACAAGCAAACAGACCAATCTGAGCAGAATGTTTTGAATTAGCCTAATTCAGATTTGTTTTTGTTTTTTTGTTTTTTTTTAATTTTATAAAATGTTACATAGTTTGTGTGAGCCCTCTCAAAGGAGTAGTGCACTTTTCAAAAAACTTTTGCTGATAATTTACTCACCCCCATCATGTCATCGAAAACGTTCATCAAAATGAACGAATCTTTTTCCGAATCGATTCGTTCGTTGAATGAACCAAATGACTCGGGAAAAGATTCGTTCATTTTGATGAACGAGTTCGAACAGGAGAGTAACGAACGTACATCACAGAACAGAGCAAGGTGAGCATTTGTGCTTATAAAACTTAAACTTTGATATTTATTTATTAAATGAGCGATCGTTTCGCTTGATAAGACCCTTATTCATCGTCTGGAAGCGTTTAAAGCCCTTTGAACAGTTTGCACTGAAACTGTCTATTGGACCTTGAACCGTTTGGTTCTCACTGAAGTCCATTATATGGAGAACAATCCTGGAATGTTTTCATCAAAAACCTAAATTTTTGTTCGACTGAAGACAGAAAGACATGGCCATCTTGGATGTCATGGGGGTGAGTAAATTATCAGCAAAAGTTTTTTCAAAAGTGAACGACTCAATCACAATATAAAAGGAATTCATGCTGACAATGTCCAAAACATACTAGGCCTATTTAAAACGCAATTCTACACTGTACATGAGATATTTGTAATATTACAATAATCAGAATTGGAGGGGTATAATTTTACTCATCATACATTCAAAAATCTTGTTGATCCTGGTCTTTATACAAAACATAATTTCATATTTTCTGTTAACTTTAATGTGAAATATGAACCCCTGCCTAGAAACATTAAAAGTATAGTGAAAGGTTACAAAAAGGTTTTTTTAACCCCCCATAAAAACTATAACAAATAATATAACAGAACACAGCTATGAAAACTATGAAAAAATATTAAACTTTCTCTTTTCTTTCAAACACAGGTTGATTGAAGCTGAAATCTTGACAAATGTTCATTATTCCTCTTCGACTACTCCTCAAACCTTATTAGTTGCCACTTTCATCTTCTCGGCAGTTTCCTATGAGGGCAAAACAATTCAAGTCACATATGTAATACTTGCTCAGATTTCCAACATTACACTCTGTACCAACCTGATGTTTATTAAGTTTGTCCACTGTCTGAATCCACTCCTCTTCTGTCATTTCCTGATCATTTCCCTGCATTTCCTCAAGATCATGTAACTTATTTGTACCTGTAGAGAGAGAGAGAGAGAGAGAGAGAGAGAGAGAGAGAGAGAGAGAGAGAGAAAAGAGAGTCAGGCCACATTCCACATTTAAAAAATCCAATTTTATTCAGCTTTGCTGTCCAAATCCCAGACTTTGCAGAAAAAAACACAGTAAAATCTCAGGTCTCAAGTAGTAGCTCACCATCACAAATAACAGCAGTGCAAACCCAGTTCCCGCAGGCACAAACACAGCGGTTACATTCCACCTGAGTCTCGGCACCATCCTCGTACGTCTCATCTTCTAAGGCGCACTCTAAAAACATGCAACAGCACTCAACACACAGGCTTTATGTTCATACATAGGTCTGTTTATATATAATACTATGCGTTATTACAACGCATTCTCATTAGGGCTGGGTATCGATTCACATTTCAATTTCGATTCGATTTCGATTCACAAGCTCTCAGTTCGATTCGATTTCGATTCTCGATTCGATTTCGATTCTCGATTCAATTTTCGATTTCGATTCCTGATTTGATTCTCGATTCGACTATAATGAAGATGTAATATAAATCCTATATTTATAAAAAAGAACAGTTGACATAAGTTTACTAGTGGTTAATTAATACAAGGAAATTAAGAGCCATAAACCTGTATATAAAACTCTTTTTATTTTAGGTACACTAAATGCATACAAAGAATAAACAGGATTTTGATGCAATATACAAAAAATGTCAGAACAGTCGCACAGCTTGATCAAACAGTATCATGTTATTTTATGTTTAAGATAGATATAGATAAATAAATATATAAATATTTAGACATTTTTTTTACATTGATCTTACCTAAATGGTAATGTATTTTTTTGTTTATTTTTGTTTTAAGAGTTTATGTATGGAAGCTTGATTTCAATCTTTGAATTAAATTGAAAAAAGTAGCACAAATTAATACAATAGAATAAAGACACAAATTAAGAGACATTTTGGGGTAGTTTTTTGGGTATGTCAGAACTACAGAAACTGACTAAAGTAATCCAATGTAAAATAACACTGTATAGTCTTTTTAGTCCAGACTGAATTAAATACAAAGGCTATTAATTCTGATTGCTTACAATTAATACTATATTCTGTTGTTATGACAACAGAATTAATGACTGACACAAATGGCTGCGTTCACTTTAAGAACTAGTGCGCGAATCCATTACTGTTTCATTAACTTTCTGTTACACGCGTTTAATGCTAATTTAAGACATTACCGACTGTCTTTACGAGGTTACTCACCAAGACCAGAGTTTTGACATAATGTTGCGTGTTTTAACTGTTAAAGTGATATAATCCAGGGATAAAACTTTTGTTTCTGGCAAGCTGTTTGTGAGGCAGATTTAGGCTGTAACGTTACTGTGCACGGCACGCAGTGAAAGACATCTCTGAGAGTGCGCGAGCACGGGATAGTTTAACATTGCTTGTAAAACTTAAAAAGACGTGAAAATGATAAACGTTAGTTACGATCATAGGTTACGATGCAATGCTGGCCCGATTGTTAAGTGAATATTCTGTCATGTCCCGACTCCTAAACGCGTGTGTGTATCGACAGCTGCAGCGCTTGGCGCTTGCCTAGAGACGAGAAGATGCAGCACCGCGTCCGCGAGCCCTTTATATGGAAAAAATCGATTCGTGGCCGGTGAGAATCGATTTTGAATCGAACACATTTTAAAAAACGATTAATCGAAAAATCGATTTTTTTGCCCAGCCCTAATTCTCATCCGACCTAGGGCGTCATATACTGAGCTTTTGACAATGCGTATAAATCCAACGCACATGGCACCCTTTAGCATAGATATACATAATAAAGGCTGGATGTCTCATCCGCGCTGCTGGCCAATGGATCTTGTCACTCATAACATTGTGTTTCAATGGTGTATGTAATTTTTAAATAATTATAACTTGCTCAATTTTCTATCGATTTTCAAACGGTTTGGTTTTTTATAAACGTCAGAGATGTAGTTATGACACTGCATACATGAATAATACGTGTATAAATAAAAAATAAGCCAGGATTATAGCCATGTTTATATTGTTTGTAAGAAACCAAACCGTTTGTAAATCCATCAAGATTAAGACGAGATAAGAGTATTTGTGTTCGCGCTGATCGCTCATCTTACATCAGGAACCCAAAAGACCGCCAGAATACTTGCCTGTGACAAGATGGCCGCCGGTGATGAAGACAGAGACTCCGCCGTAAGACATCTAGCCTTTATTATGGATATCTATGCCCTTTAGCGTCAATATAACATGCTTCGGTTATGGGTAGGTTTAGGTTTGGGTTAGGGTTAGGGTTAGACCACTAGGTGGCGCCTACTGCCCCATATATATCTGCGTCTCATATTGACGATAAAGGGTGCCATGTGCGTTGGATGTATACGCATTGTCAAAAGCGTCATTATATGACGCCTTGGGATGAGAACAGGCTGGTTATTATGCCAGGGAAAGTGGGCTTAGTGGTGGTACAGTAGATCTTACTCCTCTCTGGAGGGTTGAATCCAGGCCTGAGGCAGTTGAGGAACTCATCAAAGCTCAGTTTCCAGTCAGCATTCTCATCAGACAGCTCAATGAGGGCATCAACACAAAGACTCCTGTAGAACACAATCACCACTGTTTTTAATATTTAATTGCATCCACCAGTGCAATATTTTTCTTATAACCTTCTGTTAGCATTACAATCATTTCCATGAACACAATCATACGCGAAGTTACCCTTAAGAAAACAATACTCAGCACTACTTCAGTTTCCAAGCTGGTAAAGGACATTTAAAGAAAGCCCATTCAACAACCGTTTCAGAAAATGGGTTGGTAAAATTTTAAAATATTTAAAATTAAACTCACCATAATTATTTAATAATAAAAAAATACAGTAATACTGTGAAACACTATAGCAATTTAAAATATTTTTATGTATTTTAAAAATGTAATTTAATGGCAAAGCAGAATTTTCTGAAGTCTTCAGTGTCACATGATCCTTCACAAATCACAAATCATTATAATATGCTGATTTGCTGCATTTCTGGAAACATTTCTTATGTTCAATGTTAAAAACAGTAGTGCTGCTTAATATTTTTATGTGGAAACTGATATACTTTGATTATTTGATGAAGAAAAACTTCAGAAAGAAATGTTTTGTAACATTATAAATGTCTTGAATGAGTTCTTGCTGAATAAAACTATACATTTATTGGGGGGGAAACACCTTTAAATGGTAGTATCACATCAGTTTGCAATCAGATATGTCTGATTTATAGCCACTAAAAAAAATTATTTTAAGAATAATGACCAAAACAGCCACAATTTTAAGAATAATGACCAAAACATAGATCAGAATAGATTCAATCCAAATTCAATTCAGATTCCAATGCATTACAGTGACCATGACATATTTCCCGCATACAGTGATCTTCCATGTTAAAATGTGTTATAGATATGACTGTAAAAGACTGTAATTAAGTTATGCATAAAAGAGCCAAGCATTTTTTTAAGCAATTCTGCACTTGTCATACACTACAATCTGCATTCTGATATACACTGGCCATTGGCCAACCTCATCATTATCGGTATCAGTATCAGTATCGGCATTGACCTTTCGAAGAACATGTATCGTATACTTGATGATGGATTCTGTGCCTGTTCCTATCCAAATGCAATATAATTGAAATGCTAAATGCACAAAGTAAATGCAGCTGTATATGACACAAACATCTTGTTTTGTCTTGTCATCTTGTGAGAAAATTGTAAGCACATTTAAAGACTTCCTTTGTGCATCTGTCAGAGGGACAGTGAGGTCATAATCATTACATTTGAGTAGCCATGAGATTTATCGGTTATCAGAAATCTTCAGAAAGACATTATCAGAAGTGGCTGTAAAGAGTATTGACACAGATAGTGATAAACTGATAAAGACAGTATTCAGGTTAATAAAACTCACAACTCCAAACTGTGTCTATCTGATTTGTGTAGGTCGCATGATAAAAAACATGATTACGTAGACGGAGATAAACCAACAAGGGCAATAGGACATTATAAACACGATATAGCGTGTCAATGTGACACTTGAACGTTGTGTCTGAATGCAAGTGAGAATCTTTTTAAAGACGCATTGTTGAACTAAACAAAAATGAAGGAACACTTTATCCACTGTAAAGACATTTACCCCTAAATAAATATGCCTAAAATGATCTTTGGTTAGTACTTGTAAAGATATAGGCCTAAACATAAAACTTTATATTTGTGTTATCTAATTTAAGGTATTAAATTAAGCAAAATTAGCGCTTTGGGGTCAGTACGATTTTTTTTTTTTTTCAAGAAATTAATACTTTTATTCAGCAAGACAAGTTAAAGTCATATAAAAGTGACAGAAAAGACAATGTTAGAAAGATTTCTGTTTCATATAAATAGTAAGTAATGAAAACAGTCCTTTTATACTTGAATAATATTTCACAATATTACAGATTTGCACAATATTATTAAATAAATCCAGATGAGCATTAGAGACTTCTTTCAAAAACATTAAAAACTCTAATGCGCAATATAACACAAAAGTAGACTTTGTAATAAATATGGGGATGTGTGTGTGTGACCTGAGCAGGCGGTTGTTCTCCTCCTCAGCATAAGGAGAGGTGACATTTATTGCGGTCTCATTATGCTGAATGAACTTCAGGAACTCTGTTGAATCCAACTGAGTGTCTCCATTATCATACTTCTGTTGAGACACAAACAGCTTAAAGGGGTCATGGACACAACCTCCATACAAAAATCCATCCACTTGGTTTTTTTTTAATCCTCAAAAAGCCTAAACAGTCTCAATAATCAAGTAATTTGGATTTTCTGAGCAATATGATGTCATATTGCTCATGCTCCGCCCACAACCACAGATGGACTGTCCCGTATTAGCATACCGTAAAACTTCAAATAATGACCCAGGCTTTTATTTTCCCAAATAAAAGCTTGTTGAACTCCACCGGCTTATACACGATGTAATTGGCCTGACCAGAGTTGGGTTTTTCCAGCTAAAACGTCTGTGTAGAGTTGCTAGACCACACTGGTTGTGAAATAATGTGTGCTGCCACTAGGGTACGTCTAGATTTTTAAGCTTGGGTTTTAGCAAATACAAACCGAAACTAAAAAACAGACCCAGCCTCTATTTGAGACCAGCTTTTATTTACCCAAACCTGCAGTCACACCAGGCGTGTAAAAGAAACAGGCATCTATTTGGGACTCGGCTATTATTTGAAGTTTTACGGTATTTTCCGTATTATATATTTCCGCCCTCAAAATGAGCTACACGCATTAAAAGAATAAGAAGAAATAAGGTCGATGATGTCATTAAAAAAATGACAAGTTATAGTGCTGCAGAGATATCAACATGAATCAGCATGCTAAATTACTAGCCCCGGCGCAGCAGGTGTCGTAATACCAGTTTCAGCCATGGGAGGCGGTATGCGGGCGGGCAACATAACCACCAGCCAAATTGCAATACACGAGTAACTCGCACGGTTTGTTGGTAAAAATGATTGGTCGATATTATGCATGAGGAATACATTTTGGTAAGTTGTAGCCTACTGTATCTTTCAACAGTGTTCGTGTTCTTTTACCATTAGCTAGCAGAGATGATCGGTTCACGTGCGCTAGGGATCTGTCGTGTAACATTTACAAGCGCTAAAAGTGTATTTATTGTTTGAATTGCGTAATAAAATTGACATAATCTGAGAGCTGAGATTTTTTTATATATCATAACGAACCTGCTCCGTCTAGTCTGTCGGTCTCCGTGTCCTTTTCTGTGCGTGACAAACTTGATGTGTGGCGTGAGAGCGTGTGAAAAGTGTCAATTGTGTGTCTCATGGTGAATTCGTGAGAGTTGGCAGCTCTGAATGGCGCTAGCTTGATCAACAACATCGAATGCTGTCTGTCAAATAAATTCAAACGAACAATAAAAATGTAATATGAACAAAAGGAATACCGTAAAACTTCAAATAATAGCCCAGGCTTTTATTTCCCCATATCGTCGAAATGCACCGGTTTGTATTTGAGACAGGCGTCTATGAGACGGCCTTTATAATTTAGTGTTGAGATGTTGTTCATTGAGTCTCTAATCTCAAAAAATCTCCAAATGCTCCACGTGAAACTGCGGTCTTCCAACCTTTTACTATCGTATCAAGTGATTTGATTAATATGCGCGAGGGAGAGAGAGCAAGACAGCGCTCGCCCGTGTTTGAAGACGTGAGTGTGCAGCCGCGGCACAACTCACTTTCTGGAGGTATACTGCCCCCATGTGGTATGGAATATGGAGTATAATTAGATTTTTTTTAAAAGATGGCATCTTTAACAAGTGAGAGACAGACATGCGTATCTGAATGCATATGCTTTGTGTCAATGAACACAACATACACACACACAAACCTGGAAGTATTTGAGCAGGACATCTGAGAAGTTGGATCCTTTAGAAAACCAGCCGTCAGGCGACACCTCAGACTGCAACCATTCAATCACATGACTCCTCAACTCATTGCGGTCCGTAAGGTAACAAACAACTAAATAAAACAGGACGAATAAGCACAATGTTACTATACATCGAAAACTAAAAGATTTCACGCCCTTTCAAAGCATAATCTTAGACCCTTGAATAATGAATGATTCAAATACTACTTTTCAGAGAAAACTTTTTATGCATTTTGGTCGTTAATTTACACGAAAACAGCGTTTTGGGGGCCTGAGAATGCAATTAACTTCTGAAAACGGGTTTCAAGTGCAAGTTTTTTTGTTTTGCATTACGTGTTCAGTCAGCGTGTGGTGTTTCTTTACAAAGTGATATCACCCAAAATTGGCCTGGCAGCATAAAACACAGCAACAGCGTTGTCGTCTTTACGCAAAAAAAAAAACTTTAGGAAGCATCGTTGTGACGTTGTCGTGTAAATGTTCCCTTAATTTTAGGTTCTATTTCTCATACTTAATGTTGTCCATACAAAACTGCTAAGTATTTAAACCTGAGTAGCCTATTGGACATTGGATGGTGGTCTCTAATAATAAAAAGACATAATTACACCACATTTGAAAATAAAAATAAAAATTAATGATAACCAGTTCCTAATCTAATCTGCTTGTTTACTCACTTGGGCTGTTGGTGATCTTTTCCATTTTTTTCTCTAAATGAGAAGACAGAAACAAGGTTAGTGACTTTCAGCTGAAAACAGGAGCTGCTTTTTGTGCAAAGTTCTTAATCTCTTGCATATTTATGTATTCTAATGTAGGAAAATGTGGTGACGTTTCTGAGAGGAAATGGCTGCTATTATTTAAATAGCACCCAAAACTAGGTAACAATGAGATTTCGTTGTAACAGCTTTCTCATGCGCATGATCTATGGTTTTGCGGTTAACACACTAGTCATCTTTATTGCAACATTCCATTAATGTATCATGCTATTTAGACGCTATAAACTATAAAACTATACTGTACATGCACACTTGCCTTCACAATGTCCATCATGGGCCACCTGAACTTTGAGTCCAGTGAGACAGGCATCACGATGCAGGTCACAGTGATTATGGTATGTCTTCCCATTACTTCCGCAGACTGGACGCTTATGGGGTTTACATTGCTGATCAAAACACAGACATTAAAATAAGTGTACATTTATATCATCTATATCAACGCTTCTCAATTAGTCAATCTTGACTCAACAATGGGTCACAGGTCTGTTAAGATAGGACAGCAGCTTAAAAACAGTGCTAAATGCAAAGAATAATATGCCAACTAACTATGTACTTTTGCATATTTTAATAGCAAAATAGGCTTATTAACTTTTAAAATTGAGGTAAAAACCTTTCCATGTTTTGTTGTTGATGTAAAACGCTGTGTGTCCAATTGAATCTGACATTTTTCCACCTGTCATTTTCATGTTATTAATGGTATTATAACTTATTAAGTATTTTTAGGTAGTTGAGCTCATGGTCTTTTTTCATGGTCTCCATCATCTCCAATGCAAAACCTACTCTAGTGATGTAAAACACCCAGTCTTTTTACAATATATTTTGGAGAATATTTTTTTCCCTTCAAGTTAAATATCTATCTATCTATCTATCTATCTATCTATCTATCTATCTATCTATCTATCTATCTATCTATCTATCTATCTATCTATCTATCTATGTGTGTGTGTGTGATAAAACTGGAGAAAAGAATTAAAAAATAAGAGAAAGATTTTTACTTTTGAATTCCTATTAGCTCCTTTATGAAAACATACTGTGTTTATGATTACTACTACACAATGATTCTCAAGTTGAAATAGTGTGTAAGGCATAACAGTAGTGACAATAAAATATTATATTTTGAATATTGATTTCTTTGTATGGGAGTGGCCTATTTTGAGTTATGGTTTTTGGACTGTTTTAAGTGGTCACCGTGGTTTTGCCAAATAAAAAAAAATGTCCCTGGATCAACATTTTGAACAACATTCCTGTTAAAAAAACATTGAGCCTATCCAAAACTCTAGAATCAGGGCAAATCTGGCAACCGTGGGAAAGGTAGCATGTGTTTAAGTGTCGTTTCAAAAGCCCACACTTTGCACCTGACCACTTGTCTACTTAGGCCGATGTATTTCCTGTATTTGGCCTTGTTTCACTATCAAATAAACATGTAGCATTTTTCCTCGTTATTTCGCGATTTCCCGAACCTAATTTGCAGGAAGGATATGTGGTATTCAAGACGTGCGTTCAGGGCACTAAACTTTTTTGGCATTTTTTTAAGACATGGGACAGTCTTGCACACTTTCTTCCTGTCGAGTGCAAACGCTTAAGTGGCCAAGACCGCAAATGTGGGTATTTAGGAAGGCACAATGTGTGTCTGAAATAGAATAGATCTGACTCACCTCGACACACAGACATGTTGGTTCTCCTTTCTCGGTGACAGCGCATTCTCTTCCAGCTCCACAGAACACATTCGCACAAACTTTACTTTTACTCCTCACCTCCTACACACAATAAACAAGAATAATAATAAAAAAAATGTCCATTACACCAAACACAGGACTGGTGAAGGAAGGAAAACGCTTCAGAAAATTAAGTTACAATACCCTTATGCTGAAGGACCTATTGTTTTCTTAAAGGGATAGTTCGCCCCAAAACTGATATTTCGGTCGCAGCATCAAGTTGTTCCAAACCTAATTCAGAAGTCAATGTTTGTTGTCATCAACTGTTTGGTTACCGACATTCTTTAAAATTAATAGGTTTGGAGCATCATGGCAGAATTTTCATTTAACTATTTCTTTAAGTTAGTTTAATACTAAACCCCAAACCTTATAGCTATTAATCCCATTGTCCGAGATGGTCCTCACTGCTGAACATATTTCGACTGAAATGCTAGATTGATTATTTATATATTTATTTATTTTATTTCTTTACGTTGCGGTTCAGGGCTTCCATAAATTCATAATTAACAAAATCTGGAGCAGAATTATATTAAATGACTATAAAATTGCTGTTTTCTTTATTTGGCAACATCCAAATAACAAATGACCTTACACACACACCCACAGTAGTATTACTCATGTTTTCACCTAAATAAACAGATCTCGCTTACTCACTCCCCACAGACATGTGCTGCCCGTTTATTGTGCTGTCTGATTGGTGCAGACTGAAGTGAAAGCCGTAGTGACACAGCTCCAGATGGGTGCCAGACCTGCTGACCTTTGCCATCTAATAAAGAGGGTGAGTAACAAAGAGTCTGACCATGACAATACACCAGCGCATGCTGTTACTCAATGAAACGCACATCGAAAAGAAGCACCTCATGTCTGCAAGACAGATGGCACACACACTCCCACACGTGTACAAACCATCTGCAACATGTGTGTATCCTATATAAAAAAATAAATATAAAGGTAATTGCAACTTTTTACCTCACATTTCTGGCTTCTTTCTTGCAATTGCAAATTTATCTGGCGCCATTTTGTCTTTTTAACTTGCAATTGCGAGACATTAGGATTTGCGTTAAATAAAATCAGAATTGCGATGTAAACTATTATATTGGACATTTTAGATTTTTTTTTCTCTCAGGATTGAGATATAAACTTGAAATTGTGAGAAAAAAGTAAGAATCGTTTGTTTATTTATCAAATTCCGAGAGAAAAAGTCAAAATTGTGAGATAAAATATTTCACAAAGAATTTTGTTTCATTTTTAAGCAGCAGACTTTTTAACCTCTACCAATTTGCAGTCTTTCACCTCTGTCAAAGTTTATTTTTAGTTTAGTTTAAAGTGCAACTAAAAAGACCAAAAAATGGAACACTGTTAATATTCTTGACAATAAAATAAAATCAAATTAATTTCGAGAGATGTTCTTTTTAGCATGTTAAACTTGCTGGCTCGGTGCAGACTGCATTGGAGTGTATGGAAGATGGCTTAATAGTTGTAAACATGTTGACATGGCCTTAGGACATCTGTCCATTTCTCCATGCCCTGTGACCCCTTAACTCTGACCTTTAACATCTCACTAGGAAGATTGTGGAAGACAATAGAATGGTATTTCAAGGAAGGGAGTTTTGAGTAGGGTGGAGCAGCCTAATGTGATGCTTCTCTTTCTTTCTATCTCACAGAAAGAGTGCACATGCAATGAATCTTTCGCATAAAATGTGCATTGAGTGCCAATAATAAGATCTCATTTGGAGAAAGCGTCACAATTTTCCAGTGGTGTGTGTGTGTTTCTGTGTAAATGGTAAATGTGCACAAAGGGCAACGCTAACAGGCCTGTCTATTTATTTCATCTGTTGACACGATAAATAAAACAAATTCTCTTGCTTCCTCACTAGATACTTTTAAAGTTTTTAGACTGGGTCTGATTCAAGATATTTGAATTGGCTCTTATTGGCTCTTCTAAAATATGGAAAACAGCTTGTTTATTCCTCTTCTATATTCATTTGAGTACCATTACCAATCCAACACAGCAACATTGACACATGACTTCCAAATATTTGTGGTTCAAAAATTACAAAAATATATAATAAGCGAGTACATCATGAATCCATCTATTAATAAACAGTGTTTTTGTCTTATCTTGAATCACTATGTTACGCCTATAATAAGTGTTTATATTCAGACTAGCCCAGTATCTGCGTGACTCATCATATAAACAGCAACATAAACAGAGAGAAGTAGCTCCCGCAACAATATTCGTTCTCAAGACGCATGAAGTTGTTTCTTAACATCTAAAGCTACATAGTGTAAAAGTTACATAGTGTATCCAGTTATTTAAAAGTGTAATAATGTTTTAACTCTATGTTAAAGGTCCCCTGACATGAAATTTTCACTTCCTGAGTTTTTTTTTTTTTTTTTTTACATTAGTTCCCCTGGCCTGTATTTGGTCCCCTCGTGTCTAGAATATTCAATCGGTGTAAACTGAGCTTTGGCTATTTTTCTCTTCACTGCAGCTCAGACACGCTGATCTTGAATCTCCAAGGTTATTATGTCATAACGAGGAAAGGTTACCTCCCCTTACTCTGCTTTTCCCGCCCAGAAAATTTGGCTCGCCCAAAATGAGCTAGGAAGTACGAACGTGCGAGTTTTTCCTACAGAAATAGCTTTGAGATTTGAGTTTTTCCCCGAGAGATATCATGGCTTGCAAACGAGCGAAGCATGGCAGTTGCTCGGTATTCGGATGTACACATGAACACAAAAGTATTTTTTAGTTTCTTCATCCGAGCCTGAAGAAACAATGGGTTCATTTTATTTTCTCTGGAAATGCGCCGACTCAACTCCCAAAATTTTGTATGGTCCAAACATTTCACCGACGACTGTTTCCTCAACTCGATGAACGTCTGAAAATGAATCTATCGAGCTACCAAGCAACAATTTCTGATGTGTAGCCTAAATGTTCAAGTTCAGACAGGTAAGTTAATCGTTCAGTACTGTTTATGCATTAGTAAGTCAAGCAAGTGACTAACATATCAACTTCACATCGTTTCTTTTAGTAGGATGAAAATAATCTTATTTAAATTCTGAACAAATTATACAGAAAGCGATCAAAGAACAATGTTTCCACACAGTGTGAGTTTATCTGGACAACTCGTTGTAATCAATGACGCACACTGCACAACAAAGATCTCACTGTATGTACATCATCGTGTCTGCATTGGCGAAAGCATTAGAGAGAGTGAAGAAACTGCGTTGCAATGATAAGATCTTTATTCTCGCGATCGACAGACTGTACTCTGCTTGCTTAATGCTCATCACAACAACATTTTATGTGATGGGAATAGATCTAAATACTTCAAAAACGTCTCAAGATTCGTTAATCTTGATAGCTGTAATAGTAAAAACCTATAATAGCTGTAGTAAAAGTTTTGCATGTAATTCGTAGCTATTTCAAAAGCAAAGCATGTCAGCCAATCACAGAAGTGGGCGGTTACACTGAATCCCACAGCAGACACGCCCCTTCAAACAGAGCGTTCAAATTAGAGGCTAAAATCAGGCTAGGAAAATTGCCTTTTATTTCTAAATTTTGACTATTTTTGATTTAAAAAAACATATTATAAGGGCAATCCAGGAAACATTATAAAATAATAAAATAACCCCATGTCAGAGACCTTTAATAAAATAAATACAGCCTTGGCGAGCATAAGAGACTAGTTTTAAACCATAGTGTATTTCAGTTGTTTAACCCTCTGGTGCTCTTCAGTCTGTTTTGAATTTTTAAAAATCACAGCTTCATCGGAATGTTACAAAACTTGGATACTTTGATGGCATTATGTATGTGAACACACAAAAAAAATTGAGGTCATGATCTGAGCATGCTAAGTGGTCTTAAAAAAATAGTCACACTTGTGGTCTTTGGTCAAAAATGACCCCCATAGGAAATGAATGGCAAATTGTAAAAAAAAAAAAATTGTGAATTTTTGTTTGTCAATTTTTTTTTAATAAGAAAGAAATAGTTTTTGAGATTGTTTCAACTATATATTCAAATCCAACAAAAAAAAAAAAGTGTTCATAAACAGCTGGGGAATTCACATGCCTCTCCAGAGAGCTGTACATGCCATCTAGCGGTTACATCATGATTCTATGCTTTTTCTCTATACTGTAACCAGATGGTGCTAATTTTCTTCAAAAAAAAAAAAAATTTCTGAAGGCCTAGACTCTATATTAAACTAAAATACTGCATTAATAAAAATAAAATAAAATATATATAGAAAAATATATATATTTTACCATGGCAAAAATAAACCATAAATATTGCATAAATATTCATAAATTCAATTAAATTGTCTCAAAATACTAAATTAAAAAGAATAAATATTATAGAACAAAAATAAATTGCATTGGTTTTACTGGGATGGAGAAAGTTTCATTTTTAGGTGTCCGGTCACTTTTGACCGGGAATATAACAAGTGTGACTCCGAAACGAAGAGCACCTGAGGGTTAAGGTATACCATCAAACGGATTTAGTATGACAATACAGTCAGTGTTCCCTTTCCCCACACTTATGAATGATGAAATGAGAGTTAAACATATTAATATTAACAAGAAGTTAGAGAGAGAGAGAGCCAAGAGACAGAGGAATTCACACCCTTATGGTGTTGAACACAAATTCAACAGAAAATTAACAGCAATAAGCTGAGCAGAGCGGAAACTACTTTCACACAAATATCACCACCAACAGGCTGTAAAAAGCATAGAAGACACACAAACACCGGGCTTTGACCTAAAACCAGAGGGCAGACAGAACATTCCTCACATTCCAGAGTGTGTCAGCTGAGATCGTCTGATGGAGATCAGAGCAGACAGACTCTGTTAGATGACAGCAGAGCATTAGTGAACAGAAGTCACTATACACTCCTAACCATGAAATAAACCCCTGGTATGAAAGACTGACTGCACTGGCTGTTCTCATTCTGGCTTTTGTTCGGATGTAGTCTCGTTTCGTGATCCGTATGCATGCAGTACGTGCCCATGTTAACAGCTTAGAGAATTCACACTGGAAATGAATGTGGTTGCAGAAGCAGTGCAGATTCAGCAGCGCAACCTTTTGTCTATTTTTGCTATGCTGCCGGCACAGAATTAAAGTGATAGGTCATTGTTTGTTCGTGGTCAAAATGAACATTGAACGTGACGTTTTGTTTTTGTAATTTCTCCATAAATGCATATAATTAAAGACTACTATTTCACAGTCAATGCAATGGGTAAAGCAAGGAATACTACATCTTACGTCACTTTTTGAAAAGTCAACACAATGGATGGCACCGATGTCATCGTGGAGGTGGAAAAACAAAGTTTGGTCGGTATGATCCACAGGATTTCTAGTATAAAGATTTAAAGGAATACTCCACTTTTTTTGGAAATAGGCTCATTTTACATCTCCCCCAGAGTTAAACAGTTGAGTTTTACCATTTTCGAATCCATTCAGACGATTTTCTTATATTTAGAAGAATATCAGTAACCAGACAGTTTCTGGTCTCATTGACTTCCATAGTAGGAAAAAAATATACTATGGAAGTCAATGGGACCAGAAACTGTCTGGTTACTGATATTCTTCTAAATATCAAAAAATTGACTGAATGGATTTGAAAACGGTAAAACTGAACTGTTTAACTCTGAGTGAGTTGTAAAATGAGCCTATTTCCAAAAAAAAAAGTGGAGTATCCCTTTAAAGTGCCCCTATTATGCTTTTTCGAAAATTACCTTTTTAGCTCTGAGTAATACCAGACTCTGTTACTGCTTCGTACACAGAGTCTGGAATGGCATAATAGAGAAGTGTTTTCTCTCTCGCTAGGGGGCGCTTGTCTGAAGTTTAAAATCATTGGTTACCCGTAAGCCAATCAGATAAGTTTATTTATGACGTATGTTATGTGCCGACACAGCCGCATCGAACTCAAATCTATGATCGAACTTCCAATGTAAACCTGCTGTAAACACTTGATGATGCGAGCGAAATATCAAAAGGAAACACCTGAGTGCAAACTGCAAACTGTTCAAAGGGCTTTAAACGGTTCCAGACGATGAATAAGGGTCTTATCAAGCAAAACGATCGCTCTTTTAGTAAATACATTTTTTTTTTTTTAAATGAGCGATCGTTTCGCTTGATAAGACCCTTATTCATCGTCTGGAATCATTTAAAGCCCTTTGAACAGTTTGCGCTGAAACGGTCTTTTGGACCTTGAACCGTTTGGTTCCCATTGAAGTCCATTATATGGAGAAAATTGCTGAAATGTTTTCATCAAAAACCTTAATTTCTTTTCAACTGAAGAAAGAAAGACATGGACATCTTGGATGACATGGGGGTGAGTAAATTATCAGCAAAAGTTTTTTTCAAAAGTGAACTACTCCTTTAACCGTGAACAAATGTTTCACATTCATTAACACCCATTAGGAAACTACTCTAAAAAACAAAACAAACAAAAAAAAACATGTACTTATCCACATTTTTAACACTTCAACTAATTTGAAACCGCAGGCATCAAAGACAAGATGTAAGAAAAATGTGTTCACTTCATCAATGGTAGAAGTTTTTCAGGCCTTATGCCAAATATTTACAATTGCTTGCTTTGTCTGGGTTTTGCAATAATGTTTCATTGCAACACCTTTCAGTAAGTGCTGAAAAACGATCTAAAAGTGTTTGTTCCTGTGTGTTGCAGCGCAATCTGCAGCATTTGTAATAAACACGGTCCATAAGTAATTTAGTGCTTTCCCAAACCCTAAACACATTTTTGAATCCACTAATTCAATCTCAGGCCTTTGGTATATCGATAAATCCATATTTCTATCCTCACAATATTAGTAAAGGAGTCTTACATTCTAGTTCTGCTGAGTGCTAAACACACGTCTACAGTCAAAGGTTCATACTGTAGGTGGGCTTCTAGGTTGTTTTGTAACAAATAAGCGTGTATAACTTGCAAAACCCACTCAAAAGACTTTAGCAACACCCTACCAACCACACACAACACCTTGCACAGGCACCACTGGTTTAATTCTCTACTGAAAGAAATTTGACTTTCTATTCATACTCACAGGCCACCATCCAGAAGCTCATTAGATTCGTACCCTGCAGCGGCAGAATGCAAATTATCTGATACCATCCTGTGTTATCTAGTTGCAGTATTTTACTTTCTGCCCGAGGGGGCCTAGATCACACACTTCTTCACTGTAAAAAATATTTTCAAGATTTGTTATCACAACATATTTTCTTTTGTCAAATCAACTTTATAATAATTTATTTAGTTGAGATAACTTATTATTTTGAGTTTCTGATGGTTAAATGAATCTACTTCATTGTATTAACTCACTTTTTCCAGTTCAATCAACTTAAAATTTTAAGGCAACCCAGGTTACTTACTTTTTTTTACGTTAAACCAACAAAAAAAATTTACAGTTTAGTAATCACGACATTTTTTCTTTTGTCAAATCAACTTAAATAATTTATTTAGTTCATATAACATATAATTTTGAGTTTCTGATGGTTAAATTAATCTCCTTCATTGTATTAACTCACTTTTTCCAGTTCAATGAACTTAAAATTTTAAGGCAACCAGGTTACTTACTTTTTTAAGTTAAACTGTCAATATTTTTTTACAGTGAATGAATGCCAGGGTAACTGTTTATGTTGGAGGAACTGGTAAATGAAGTATTGACTACTAAACGCCTGTGCATACATGGTGAGTTTAAGTCAATTTTGCCATTGATATGACTGTCAAAATTGGCCCAATTTACTCAAATACACTTTACCTTTAGTATGATGACATAACCACGCTTCTTTCCATTTTTTGTTAAACCTGCATAGTGGAAACAATACATCTAATTAGACATGACACCGTCATAATCATGACATGACATATGTCTTGAATATGAAATAGGGTTTATGCATGTTTATGACAACTCTCATTAAGTGTCTCTCTCTCAATAATGACATTTTGGATGCAAATATGACATCGTTTAAGATGTTTTTGTTATGACATCATGACATGTGATTGGCTTTGACATTGGCTGTCATGAGGCCATTATAACTGTGTCATGAATATTTTCCGTGAGCTCAACTACAGTGGTACTAACTGAATTTGTCATTAAAGGGTTATAATGGCTTCATGACAGCCAATGTCAAAACCAACCTGACAGTTTAATGTAATGTTAACCCATAAAGCTAGGTGCTTTCTTAAGTTTGATAATTAATCTGCTAAGTCATGTTTATGACAGGTTGTGTTGTCTTAGTAATGTCAAGTTGTCACGACAAAGACACTGACAGGTTATGATGTATTGGTTTATGTCAAGGTGTCATAACAAAGACATCTCAAACAATGTCATATTTGCATTCAAAATGTCATAACTGAGCGAATGACACTTAATGACAGTTGTCACAAACATGCATAAAACTTCCTTTTTTGATTATGAAGGTGTCATGTCAGTCTTATGCACACACCTTCAAGTAAAGTTTTTTTAAACTTAAAATCTTAGACACCAAACTCTCCAAAAGGTCAATCTGTTCCTCAACCATCTCATCATCATGCAGATGTTAGCTGACAAGTCATCCCTGAAACTATACCCTCGACACAACTGCTAGAGCTTCGGTGTGTGAGACCTGCTGTTTGGTGTCTAATGAAAAGGCATGTGGTCGTTCGTCACGATGATGTGCAGATGTCTCCAGGCCCTAACATGAAAAGACCAGCACATCTGCCATGTCTAGCTATGTCAACACTGCAAAAGACCAGAGGACTGATCACAGCCCAGAGCTTCAACTCTGATAGTTACACACACGTTTGTGTTTGTGACAGACAGGATGGCTGTGCCTTTGCATCTGTGTGAAGTAATGGTGTTAAAATGCCCTTATCCCACCCAGGTGGTAACGTCTGCTGTTGTTTTGCTTTCCATTACTCCACATACCAATTACTTTGCTTTTACCTGCCAAGACAAACAGCAGCTGTTCATGCCCAGAATATTTTGCTCACGTCTGACGCCCTCACTAATACGTTAACACTCCGAAAAAAAGCTGCTTCTGAAGTTACAGTAAGTTGAAAACAATTCGTAGAAAAACGCTGTAAAAAAAAATATGTTCATGATTTGTAATCACAACATTTTTTTATTTTGTCAAATCAACTTAAATCATTTAGTTCAGATAACATAATATTTTGAGTTTCTGATGATTAAATCAATCTCCTTCATTGTATTAACTCAATGAACTTAAAATTTGAAGGCAACTAGGTTACTTCATTTTTTAAGTTAAACCAACAATATTTTTTCCGGCTAGTATATTATCCATTATGTTTAGTCATTTCCTTTAGCCCATAAACCTAACTCAATGCAATTCTTTTTGGGAAAAAAAAGGTTTGATGGGGTGTAAAACGGGTTCTTGACCCAATTTTAAAGAACACTTTATTGCCGAAACGGTTCTAATGTCTTACATTAACGCATAATGCTTTCATGTTTAATGGGTTATTTCAATTTTTCTAGTGATAAATTATGTTTACAAGCTGTTTAATTCATGTTAACAAATGAATTTAACTGAACTAAATTTAAATTAATTAACTAAATCCATCAAATGAAACCCTGATATGAACCCCTAAAAAGTTCTGAACCCCTAAAAATGTAACCTTTTGTTCTGCATGTGAGAAATCAAAACGGAAAGACCCTTTAAATTAACACTATATGTATGAACCTATCTTAACAAATGAACTCTCGAAAGATAGTCCTACTTTAGAAACCCGTTCATTAACAAAAAGCATAAAAATAATATTTTAGTGACTGTCTCAAATGATTAGGCACCGCACATGCCAAATAAATGAAATCCTCTGATATCTAGATGGATTTATGGCTAGTTATTTGCAGTTATCCAAGATAGAAAATATACAAAAGTGTTCCGTTCGACTCCTAAAGTCACTTTTTCTTCTGTTAGAGAATGTTGTCCAAAGAATTCAGAAAGCTTTCTGTCTTACCTCTGCGTAACAGCAGACAACAAAGAGGACAATGAATGGAGAAAGTGTCCTAATAATCTGCAGAAAGACACACAAATATATCAGATGTATTGTTGCACTTATAAGGTCGGATTCATGAAGCTTGATGACTTACCATTATCGGGAGATGAGAGGAGCTGCTGCGCAGGCAGAGTAAGAACTGAAGGACAACATTACAGACTTCTGGAGAGATCCAGTGATTCACCCTCCCCCAGACCCCCACCCCCAAACACAAACACACACACACACGTTTTCATGTTTTATGGGGACTTTCCACAGACATATAGTTTTTTTTTATACTGTACAAACTGCATTCTACCCCCCTACACTAACCCTACCACTATACACAAAACACAAAACTTTCTGAATTTTTACATTTTCAAAAAAAACTTATGATTTACAAGCTGTTTTCCTCATGGGGAACAAAAATGGCCCCACAAGGACTTGCCATCTTTGTGCAATAGGGTTTCCCAGGCCACAAACACATACACAGTGTTTGTTTCGCTATATTAGTGAGGACATTGCGTAGACTTCCATTGATTTTATCCCAGGTATAGTTCACCCAAAAATGAAAAATAAGCCCATTATTTACTCATTAGGTTAATATGGCACTCTTCTTTCAGACGAATACAATCAGAGTCATATTAAAAAAAAATGCCCTGGCTCTTCCAAGCTTTGTAATGGTAGTGAATGGACGTTTCTGTTTTGAAGTGCATAAAAGTGCAACATAAAAGTGTTTCACGCGCCTCTGTGGGTTAATAAAGACCTTCTGAAGCGAAGGGATGCATTTGTGTAAGAAAAATATTCATATTTATCACATTACAAAGTCAAATTCTAGCTTCCGGTTCTGGCCAAACGGCCTATAGTCTACTTGCGCCAAAAGCACAACTTAAACAACTTGTGACGTCATAAGTAGCGTATCATTAAAATGAACTAATCTTTTTCCGAGTCATTTGGTTCAGTCAACGAACTAAACGAACGAATTGACTCAGAAAAATATTTGTTCATTTTGATGAACGAGTTCGAACGAGACAGAGTCACAAACGTGAATCGCAGTACAGAGCAAGGCGAGCATTTGAGCTTATAAATAAATATTAGAATATTATATATAAATATTTTTTTTAAATGAGCGATCGATTCGCTTGATAAGGCCCTTATTCATCTTCTGGAATCGCTTAAAGCCGTTTGAACTGTTTGCGGTTTGCATTTAAAGTGTCTTTTGGACCTTGAACCGTTTGGTTCCCATTGAAGAAAGAAAGACATGGACATCTTGGATGACATGGGGGTGAGTAAATTATCAGCAGAAGTTTTTTTTTAAAGTGAACTACTCCTTTAAATTCTGCTGTAAATTAGCTCTAAAAAGACAATAGTAAGAAGTCATTATTCAGTTGAAATCAGTTCAGTGTTGATTCAGTAACTAAAGTACATCAACTGTGGAATGAGTTCAATTCAGCAATAAAGTAGCTCTGCAGAAAACAGTAACGTCATTGTCCATCTCAGTTCAATTTTCATCCAATAGTGCAGTGCAGTCAAGTCAGTAATAATGCTGAGTATTAAGTGTCCCTATAAGCAAGCCAGAGGCGGTAGTAGCAAGCAACCCAAATTCCATCAGGTGACAGAAATGAAGAAAAAAAAAAAACTCTGGGAAAAAACAAGCTCAGTCAGGGTGGCAGTTCTCCTCTGGCCTTAGACACAATGATTTTTTTATACTGTGCAGACTGTATATTCTATCCCCAATACCCAACACAGAAAACGTATTCAAAAATCATTATCTGTATGATTTATAAAATGTTTTCCTCATGGGGACAAAAAAGTCCCCTCAAAATCAAGAAATACTGGTATCCTTATGGGGATATTTGGTCACCATACGTAGGAACACCAGGACCACACACACACAGAATACATCTTTATTGGCATGGTTTATAAGGATTACAATTGCCAAACCATTTAAGTTGTTAAGTAAACAGGAGAATGAAATAAAAATTAAATTTGCATGTACATTTTGGTATAATTATACTTCATGGTGCATTGGGGTTCAAAAGTCTAGACCCCATTTACATTTCATAATTTAAACTTGGGAATAAACAATGTTTAAGTTTTTTTTTTTTTTTTTTTTTTTTTTTTTTTAACTTATTTTGGAACAAGATGAGAGAGTAAATGACAGAATTATCATTAGCATTTTTCGGGTGAACCTATAATATTTGTTTTTTCGAACTGCATCCATGACTGATTTTGTGCAATAGCGCCGTCTGCTGGATTGTTATGACAAATGAAAACAAAACAATACTGAACTTCATTTCAGTTGCCTTGCATGGTAACTTAAGAGTTTTGGCAGTGTTTGCAATTATAATTCACTATAATGCATTAAGACATTTCTATACTTTCATTTAATTCTGAATTGATGGGTTTCCTCTGTGGTGAGTGACCCATAATCAACTCATAGTAAACTGAGTTGACCCTCTCTTTATAACTTTTGTGATTTTCTCGTATTCTCTTCTTTTCAGAGACCTAAAAATAAAGACAAAGCACAATTGAATGACAATTGGCATAGACAGATACTATATAGTTAAAGTTGAGGTTTCAAACGACGGAGGAGGTGTGAATTCCTGATTCATACCTCGTTAGAGACCTCAGCCTCTGTGACCTTTTAGAATCAGACAACAACCAATTAATAATCAATCTCATCGTTTGTCTAGATATCAATGCATTGCGGTCTTTGCATTTGCCACAGTTATAAGTGAATATAAAAATATTTCACCTCATTTTGTTGAGTTTTCCATGAACACAAGAAGCAGATAATGAATACCAGAAGGAAAACAAAACACCAGATCACTGACAACACGACCACTGTTGAAAGGCTGGCTATCTTCGAAAAACTGAAAGATTGCGAATTATCTACAAAATAATAGTAAAAATTAGACCTCTTTTAATGTCTACTTTGAGTTTTTAAAACCAGTATTACTTTTCCTCGTGAAACTAATTTCATTCCATGCCGTTTCATAACAACACCGAAAAATTATAATTTCAAAATTAAAGTCATTTAATTTTCAGAGTGAACGCAGGCTCAACTCACCTCCATTAACAGAAGAACTATTATGGGAACCCATTGTTATCCATTCATCTGCTGAATTCAAGATGGTACAACACAAAGTAACATAAGACTGGTGAAAATATAAACTCAGGTAGGCTACAGTGTTTTCCACTTATAAAGACTATGTTAAAAAAGAACGTATGTATGATTTAAAACAATGAAGACTGGCAGTAAAACTCACCCTGATATCGACTGGTTGATAAAGTCCTGCAGCTGCGGTGTGCGAGTAGTCTAGTCGCTTGTTATGCCGCACTGTGACCTATTCTTACATTTCCTATTAGACCTCACAAAGGAAATGCTCTTCAAAGATTCACACCCCTAGATTTCTCTGCAGAAAAACTTTAGAAATTAAGCAAACTCTCACAAAACAAGTATTGGTTAATTTTTATAGTTGCAGTGAGCATAGCAACAAGTTTAGGGAAAAGGGAGACGGGAACCGGCAAACTATCAATATAAAACGAACAATAAAGCTGCAGACCCTCACATGACTGCCGCATATAAACATAATAAAACCCCAACATTATGTCCCAGGCCTTGTTGTCACTCCTCATTTTGTCCTTCCGGAGCTTCTCCAGACTCCAGACAGTTGTGGCGCGCAGGTGACTTAACACTAGCGCCAATGGTGTCCGTTCCCGCGCCTGCTTGCTTCAAGCATCTTCACTCTTATTAAAGGGATGGTATAAAGTGTATTTCAAAAGGTGTAAAATAAGTCTTTGTTGACCCCAGAGTGTCTGTTGTGAAGTTTTAGCTGAAAATACCCCACAGATAATTTTATGAAGCACGTAAAAGTTGTCACTTTTTGAAAGTGAGCCAAAACGCACCATTTTTGTGTTTGTCCCTTTAAATGCAAATGAACTACTGCTCTCACACAGAGGGCGGAGCTTCAACAGATGACATCATTTTCGGTCATTTTACCCAAGCGTACCGCACAAGCCCTGAAAGTGAAGCTAAAGCGTCTCAATCGCCCCCCGGTGGCCGGTCCTAGTATAGGTCATAAACCCCGCCTCCCCATGTTATTCAACGGCACGTGAGACCAACTAAACAATTAAATTGCACTTCAAATATTGGTTTTCCAAAGATGATTTCTGTCATTAACAGTAGTTTTTATCACGCTGATGTAATTTCAAGTGTTTGTTTTTAGTTCGTTATTTGATGCGGTGGTGTGACATCATGATTGACAGCTGTCATTGAAAGGTTCTCTGAGCAAAGCAGTCTGAAGCACCAACAGACTTTTTTTCAGGATCTTCGGAGGACTGAGAAGATTGGAGCTTTACATTTAATATCTAAACTTCTGTATTTAATTTATTTAAAAGTGCAGGAGCGTGTGCTTTCTGCGAGAGTGAGGGCGGGGTCTTGATTTCGTGGCTTTACTTCCTGCTCACGACTGCGCAGATCTGGTCCCGAAATCACTACTGCGCAAACTCAAGATCCAAGATTTCAGCATCATATCGGAGTTCGGGACACTGGCGGCTTCACTTCTGAGAAATGTAGGAGAGCGAAGGGCCGTTGTCCATTTTTTTTTACAGTCTATGATTTTACCCCACACAGATATGCACTGAAAATTTCAAAAACTTTTTGACTTATGTTCAAACCGAAGTCAGAAAGATGGAGAGACTCAAGAAGAAGTGACATGTAGTCAACATTTATGTAGCTTTTGTGCAGTTATCTTCTAGTAATTTATTAGCATATTCTGTCTTGATAATCTTTAAATCGTGTTTCGGGGCGGGGTTTCATGATGTCACTAACCTGGGAGGAATATCCTGTAGTCCATACCAGCTGTTTGTTGTAGTCCTTAAAAAGCAATTGTTTTAAAACTAGATATCTCCCTCTGCTTTGAACTTTGAGCATCATAACTTTGCAGATGTTGTTTATGCTCAAACAGCAACATTACGCACTAACTAAAGTTAAAAAAGTGAAATCATATTCAACCATCCCTTTAATGAATCAGTTCGCCACAGCTGTATAGTTTTCATGTCCACAAAGCCATCTTTACCCATTCAAATCTTATTTGCAGATTTTTTTTTCTTGTTCTCAAACTGTTTTGTAACGAGTTTTCCTAAAAAATAAAAGAATTCATCAAATGACCACTAGAGAGCAGCAGACGTGTTCTGAGTCTCATGGTGCAAGGAGGTAGTAGCCTTCTATGGTGCTGAATTATTACCATATTTATGCAGTTTGGATGCTTTAAATAGTAGTTTGTTTCTGATGGCTTTAAGTATTTTTATTCATGTTAAACTTGAAGGCAAATGATACCCAAGAAGTTAGCTATATCTTGCGAAAGCTTCCTTCTGGAGAGGTTCCCAATAGGGGGGAAAAGAAGAAACCATTCAATGTAGTTTATAAATAATAAAATGTTAATTATATATAAAATATATATTATTGAATTACATTTATAAATTCAATTACATCAAGTGTGTGTGTGTCATTAATAGATTGTATATGAATATTGTACACAATAAAAAACAAACAGAGATAGTATGTCCTCATTTAGAGTTAAATGTGTGAGAGAGACATCTATTTAAACTTGAAATCAGTTCAGTTCAAATGAATTTTAAACACTGATATCAATAAATACTGGCAGACAGTCTTGTTGACCACACATGACCTTTTATTGGCTATATTCACAGGTTTCAACTGACAATCATTTCTGCAGAAAAGGACTACAAGTTAGTAAAAATGAATGAAATGATAAAGGCCTTCAATCAAAGTAAAATTTGCCATTGAAACTCACAGTTAAGAACCAAATCATCAATCAGAATTTCTCTCATCATCCTGAAATCTGATGTGTTCATTTATGGTGTGGCGAACTGTTGATCGCTGTCTTCTCAAATTCTGTGACTACAGCAAAATGTAGATTCAGTCCAAACTTTGCACTAATGTGTCACAGATCGTGAAAGCAAGCTTCTCTAAGAAGAAATCTTATTAATAACAGCCCTCAATGTTTCACTGTTGTTTCCTCTCGGAAAAAGACTGTGAAGAAATGTTTAGCAGTGACAAAAAAACAGAATAGACAAACCCATTAATGAAACATTGCTTTGTGAATAGACAATGGTGTCCTTCACATTAGTACGAGGCAAAATGATCATTCCTCTGTTTGTCAGGGGTTTTTTATACTGGTAGTCTACAATTATTTTTTATTTGACCTACAGTACTTTATCACCTTTGATGTTTCTAAACTGCATGTAGAATGCATTTGCTCATGCATCTCGTGTTTGTGCCTTTAAATAATGGTCACTGTGATTTTCCCAAGTAAGACATGTCGCTGGATCAGCATTCCCATCCGAAAATGTAGTCCTATACCCTACCCATATATCTAAAATTAGAGGGAACTAAGTGGTGAATAACACTGATGTAGAAGCACCAAAACCTGGTTGTAAGCAAGCGGCAACATTCTAATCTGAAAAAATGAAGCCTAACCGGAAGTGCGAAAAACTGCAATACATCTAAAATCCGCTAGAGGGAGGATTATCCATAGACGTCATGTTAAAATGTCCGTTTTCACAGCATAAATTCATATGTTTACAGTTTGGTCCCATGGACTTTTATTGTATTTTTGGATAGGTTCCGAGAGCCTGACAACTGTGAGGGGGGTGAATTTTTTTCTAACGCGTTAGTTTAGATCGTATTTAGATATCAAATGTATGACAAAAAGGGCGGTTAACTTTGATTGACAGCTGATAACGGGCTGCAGCGAGTGGAATTTGACGTCTCGGCCATGAAACACATCATACCACCTCTGTATCCTTTATGAACATTTGTATTTTGTATTTCTCGAGATTTTCCAGTATGTTGCCGCCCATACCCCCCATAAACAGCCTCAAAACTGTTCTTCAGAATGTCTATGGGTGACGTCACAGACGCTTTGTCCATATTTTTTTACAGTCTGGTTGTAAGCTAAAACATGACACAACTAAATGAGTCCCTCGAATCTGATTAGTTGATTGGAATGTTGATCCAGGGGCATGGTGTACTTGGTGAAATCACGTTTTCTTTAAAGGATATATCATCCACCGCTAAAAAGTAGCCTACAGAAAATGTGTTTTTCGGTTCTAGTTCGAGTCATTTGTTTAGGCTCTGGAAATGTTTATCTTCTCTACATGGCAACAACATAAAATAAAACAATTTTACATTCAAACCAAACTAATATGAAACCATTAAGGGTAAAGGAGAAAAGAAAAGATATAAAATGCAGGTAGTTTGAACTGCTTTGACATGCCTGTTATCATAAACACTCATTTGACATGGAATGAACCATTTTTATACATTTCAGTAAATGACTTTGGTAGAACTGTGGATGTTTTACAAACAAAGGGACAATTTATTTGGTCAGGAGTAATAATTACAATAAACTCTTACATGACCTTTTTTTTCTATATATCATCTACTAAATTCCAAGGCATAGTTTAAAACAAAAGACATGTCTCTGCCAAAAATGTTGAGTCAATAAAGGGGCGAAACACTTCTGTTCTCGCCCTTTAAAATATTATTAAATTAAATAAAGCATCATCGAGGGCAAAAGTGTGAAAATGGTGTTTCCAACAACATCATGATGTCTGTGGTGACATGTCATGTAATGTTGTTTTATTGTCTCTTGTTGAACAATACTTTGTGCTGATTGGGCATGATCTTTATCATCATCATCATGGTTGCATGCGCAGAGAGACTAGAAAGAATGTGGCCAACGATATTTTCTATGGCTAATGCATTTATTATTATTATTACAGTTATTGCTAGATACACTCTGACCTACAGTTTATGAAATCAAGAGACTCATAATGTAATTTACTGAAACGAGAAACAAGGAATCGTGTTTGACGTGTATCAGCGGTGGTCATTTCTTTTAAATAAATAGTCCATATTTTGCTAATATGCCATGATTGACGACTGTGCAACGAAACTATCAGCATGTGTTTCACCTCACACATACACCTATCCATTACAGTACCATTCACATACAAATCAAAATAAGATTGATTATTTATCATCATGTGTGGTTGAAATTGCTGAGGTGAAAAGAATGATGCCCTGACAGTTTTTTCTTATCAGAATAATAACAAAACATCACATACAACATTAAGCTAATGGCTAATCCAAAAAAAATGTAAACATTAGAATCTCACCTTCAATATGTAAAATTCTGGATAGAAAATGTTATTATTAAAAAAAAACAGCACATTTCGCTAAATAAGTTCCCCCGACTCCTCCCGACGTAGCAGATCGCTAACTTTGGTTTGTTAACTGTTTGATAAAAACAGTACAAAAAATACTGCTGTATAAAAAAATGAATCAAGCTCTCAAGTTTCCTCATAAAAATTGCACAGCATTATTTTTTTTCAATTGTTTCTTCCTCAAAATAATAAGCTGGTATTATAAGTGTCGCCGCACCTCTTTCTCCCCCCTCTCACTCGTTTTTACTTTCTACGCTTTTCCCAAAACTACTGCACTTCTGATCCAGTTCTATAATATTTATACCGTCAAGTCATCTGACCTTGCCCGACTGCTGGCCTTGCTCAGGCTGCTGAGCGGTCGAGTGTCTTCTATCGTCTCACTGGCTTCCACGTCCGCTTCGACGGCCTCGTCTTCATCCCTGTGAAGAACTCCCGCCGCCGCACTCGGTCCTATCACTGTCGTCTGGGCGTAGGTGGGCAGCGTTTCATCGTACACCTTAGACATGTCTTTTTTAGGTAGGGTCGCGTCGTCCGTTTTCTCCTCGAATGGCTCGTACGGAGCCGGCAGCCGGCCGGCTTCCATCCCCACCACCTCGGTCAGGGGGAAGAAGTGCGACGTGGCTCTGTCCTCCTCCAGCAGCTTGTAGCCTTTGGCTTTCTGGATGGAGGAGGCTGCTATGGAGGGCAGGGCCTTCTCGCCCGCCCCCGGTCCCTCGACTTGCGGCCGCACCGGTTTGCGGAACACAAAGTGGATCTTTTTCAAGCCTAAATGGCTGATTTCCACAAAGTTGAGGAAAAGCGAGACACAGGCCACGGCCAACATGAAGATGATGAAAATGGTTTTCTCCGTAGGTCTTGAGACGAAGCAGTCAACCGTGTTCGGGCACGGCCAACGGCTGCACTTGTACAGCGGCAGAATTCGGAAGCCGTACAAGTAGTACTGGCCCACCACGAAGCCTACCTCAAAGAGAGTCTTGAAGATAATGTGGCAGATATAGGTCCTCAAGAGAGTGCCCTCGAGACGAAACTTCTTGCTGCCCTTTGTGCTCGTCTCCTTGGCCGTACGGACGCTTCCCTGATCGGGCGCGAGCGGCAGCCTCTCCTCGTTCATCTCTTGCTGCCTGTTGAGCTCAGCCTCCTCCCGTTCCTTGCGCTTCTCCTCCATGTGTACATGGTGGACGGCGTGGCCCACGTACACCAAAGAGGGTGTGGAAACAAAGATGATCTGGAGCACCCACAGCCGAATGTGCGAGATGGGGAATGCCTCGTCGTAGCAAACGTTCTCGCAACCCGGCTGCTGCGTGTTGCACACGTAATCCGATTGCTCGTCGCCCCACACGAACTCCGCGGCGGTGCCCAAGATGAGGATTCGGAAGATGAAGAGGACCGTGAGCCACACCCTACCGATTACCGTCGAATGCTCGTTTACTTCCTCGAGGATGTTGCCCAAGAAACTCCAGTCACCCATGGTTGACTGTCAGCACTGCGGGACAAACAAAAGAGATGTGAACGGTAGTCTTATTAGTCTACAACTCAAGTTACACTTCATGATTATAGATTATCCCAAAAGGTCATTCCACTTGCGATGGTTATTTGAACAAAAAAATCAGTATCATCTGATATTTATCTAGAATTTGACAATTCCACCCTGGTCTAACAAAACAGGCCAAATAAACCAAAACAGACCAAAAGAAAAAGACTCTACAACTGATTAAAATGCATACCTTCACACCAACAGTGCGCTATATAGACCAAACAGCAATATAGGTAAACAGTATAAAATGGGCAACTTGCCACAGTAAGAGCTCCAGAGTATGTGTGTTCCCCCTTCTCTTGGCACACTGTGGTGTGAAGTGAACTTTTTGCTCTCTGGTTCCCACCTATGGCCTCCAATCCTTGTCGCCCGAGTGAGCAGAAGTGAATGAATCCAGTCTGATGGTTGGTTTTTAGTTTGCTGCAATATTTAAGCTGGGAGCCAGACAGCCTTTATTCAGAGGGCGACGCATGGTGACGCGTAGCACAATAGGATTCACAAACACAAATGGGAACGTATGTGTCACTGGCATTGGGAAAAGGGCAATTTTAAAAGTGTAAACTTGACATGGTGCTAATTAAAGCACGATTTTGAGATTCACTTCACGTTTCTTGAGTTTGAAATAGCTGTGCTCTATCTATCTATCTTAGCGATCATCTATCTATCTCTGGTCACATTTCTCAGAAACTTTTGTTCTTTGACTTACAGGAAGTGAGCACTGAAGTGGTAAGTTGGGCTTTTCACAAAAGAAAACCAGAAACATTTGTTTACATGTACATTTTTACTCAGAAATGTCCAGGGTAATCCTACACTCTAAAAATGCTGGGTTGTTTTAACCCAAATTTGGGTAAAATATGGACAAACCCAAATGTTGGGTCAAAATGTAATTAATAAATTTACAGTTGAAAGTGAAAGTTGAAGTTGGGTTAAAATTAAATTACATTTTTAACCCAACATTTGGGTTTGTCCATATTTGACCCATATTTGGGTCGAAACAACCCAGCATTTTTTAAGAGTGTATGCTAAATGCTAAAACCAGAAAGTTTGTTTCATCACAGTGATCGATTTGTTATTTTTTGAAGGCATATAATAGCATAAAAGCTAGCAACAGGCTAGTTCGGAAAATAAATAGCAACTTTTCCAAAATACCAATCCCAATCAAGCAAACATTTAAACATGCGAGTTTATGATATATGGTTGATAACACTACTTAATAAAGAGAAATTCGTTTTATTTATATATTTTGTATCTCATGTGACATCATACTGCATCAGGGATTGGCTAAAACAACACCATGTTATCATGAAACCTATGGTGAACTCATGAAATGGGACATGCACTTGGATTAAAAAAATGTAGATATGTCACTTTAATACAGTAGGTCAAGCAACAATGTACACATACTTCTTGACTCAAACATATCAAGTCTAATTAGTCAGAACCACCAATAATCCCTCTGTAGACAATGCTTTAGCCCGTGTGGACCACTTTTTATCCAACTGGAATGTGCTCTAGAAATGACATCATGGACTAACCATTGCCATTGGCTGAAACTAAAGAATGATGTTCAGTGGGTGGGTTATGTGAATGTTTGGAGGGCGGGGCCATGTATGCAAAAATGTTTTCCTATTAAACACAACTTACTCCTCGGCAATAAAACAAGTACGTGTTGTATCGGTATTATACAAAGTCCTGGATACCGACCCTGTCGCATTTACTATAGAATGAAATGGCAGATCACCAGAGGAAACTATGAAGAATCTGAGATTGAAGGATCTAAGATTGAGAACTGAGGTTCTCCACTTACTAGGTTGCTTGCGCCATGATTTTTCAAGATGCCACGTGTTGAATGTTGGGCAAACAAATATAAGTACCTGGGAATTTTCCCTATTTCTGCTACTACATAAGACCATCTCAAGCATTAGCTGCTTTAAGCTGGTCTTCAGCTGGTTTGCAATCTAGTCTCCCAGTCTGGCAAGTGCCCTTTCAAACCAGCAAAACCAGGCTTGGAGTAAAGCAAAGACCAGCATCTAATGACAACTTTGCCAACTGATGTAGCCTGACAATAAATACATGTATTCTATCCTAACCTAACCTTTGCATGTACTTGTCTAAAGTCAACTCTTGCACAGAGTTTCCAACACAAGTAGTTCAACACCATCGGCATAGAGTATGCAAAAAGTTGGAGCAAACAGTCCTCATGTTAGCCTGACCCTGGAGCCTTCATTTAAAGGTGCTACTTGTTGATATTGCTGGCGCTGGAAGCCTAAGCCAGCAGCATAGTGGTGAATGGGTGTTGGGATTTCAAACAAAGGCATGATGTCATTATGAAGTCCGCTGTGTCTATTAAACGTGCGCATTGAGGCATGATCCCAGATTGTGCGAATGAAGCAGGCCCCAGGCTATGGCTAGGCATTGGACATTCCCTCAAACAAAGTTATCTTACAGGGATCTGCCTACATGCTGTGTTACACCACGTTTCCTGCTCCTGAGGGACGATTTCGCTGACTGCCATAAAACTACGTAGGATACAGTGAAAGTGTAGCATTAGCATAGCATTAACCATTAGCAAGGGAAAAGGCTGGGAGCAACATACTGTATGCTCTCGATCTCAGTACACGAAAACTGTATCTGTTGGTTAACTAAGTTGAGTGCGACAGTGTAGGTTACTTAAAACGATTGACCCTTCTTTTCACTTGCACAGTTCTGAATTACTACAAAAACTATTGCTTTCCAGCCGTAGTCATTATGTTTTATCTAAGAACCAACTTGCGCTAATGCTGGTCTTTGCGTGTTATTGTTGGTCTAGCTCAGTGGTGTCCAAACCTGCTTCTGGAGTCCTCCAACTCTAATTATATCTGCTACAGACTGTGTGATTTCGGCAATTCTATAAGATCATTACAAATCACATTGTACGATCCAGAGGCGGACAGAGTACACAGCTTTATTACTTGAGTAAAAGTACAGATACCCCTTGCTAAATTTTACTCAAGTTCAAGTAAGTACTACAAGTACTACAGTCAGATGTCTACTGAAGTACTTGTTTTTAAAAGTACTTGAGTATCAAGAGTACATTTTCTAAATATTGCATTACTACTGCCACAGTGCTTACATTTATGAACAGAAACGTCCTACATGGAGTTATGAAAAAAATGTTAATGCCAATACCTTGGAGAATGTAAAAGGAATTGAAAATAATCAAGTCATTTTCATCTTTTTACCATGTTGCTTTATTTAACATTTAAGAAAATTCAGAAAGTGTATAAATAGTCTGGCGAGGTGGGGCCACGGGTCTGCACATTCCCGGGATGGAACTGCTGTGTCTCCATCCATTGTTTCGTCCATGGTTTGGTCTCTTTTCTAAATCTGACCATTGAGTTGACTTTGGCGGAAAGCTGAAGGTGATTGCTGATAGGCTGTCCCAATCAGTGGCGCCTGCACAATCCAATCACGTTTGAGAGGGAAACGTTTGAGATTTTTCTTTTTTCCACTTTTTCAATTTTTTTTAGAAGTAGTAATGGGTACTCACGATTGTGGATAGAAATGTAGTGGAGTAAAGAGTACAAGATTTCCCCCTCAAATGTACTTGAGTAAAGTCATGAGTATAGAAGAATAAAACGTCATCAGCATGCGATGATGGTAAACAAATAGAGCAAGATGAATCACACTTTGGCAATTGTTGTTTGTTGGTGCAATGAAAAAAGAGGAGAATATGTATGCGGTCATGGCCATTCCAATATTGCAAATGGAGCTTGAGTCAAGTAGTTTTAGTGCCATGTTACGTTGATCAATACGCCATTTCATGTTGCATTTTTATTGGCTAGTCAGTAGACGTAGGTCGTTGAAGCAAACACATTGATCATGCTAAATTTCTGACACTGTCAGGAAATTATCGCAGGTTATCTTTGGTCACAAACACCGTGACAACTTAGGACTAATGCTTAGGAGCCACGACCCCGGAAATCGGTCATCTTTCATCCGGTTATTTTACGACTCATTTGAAGCAGATTGGAGCTAAAGTGTGCAGGACGTTGGCCCACCAGGAGCAGGATTGGACACCCCTGGACTAGCTGGTGGGCGTACAACCCATTCACTTCATCTTTTTGTTAATGGTGGTTGACCAATGAAGTCTTGCTTGTTAAGTTAGTTTAGAAGCCTTAAAAATCAGTTCATTGCATCCCATTCTGGATCCCATCAACATATACTGGTCTTGTACACTATTAGATGTACTGTACCTCGTCGGGTTACGTCTTTGTGAGCAATATTATCAACACAATGTACCAAATTTATTTGGTTTTTAAATATTGCTCCAGACTCCCAGAGAACTCCAGCATGGTTTGACAGTGGTGCCTATCCTCTTGTTCTTCTGTGGTAATCCCCATTAATCCCTATTCCAGCGCCAACTATTTGATGGATCCAATGTGGGTCTCTCTTCTCTGTTCTTTGTGCATACCAGAGATACCAGCAACAATAAGGAGGATTTACCTGATTCAGTTCACTTCCATTCCACACGGGAGACTGTAGAGTGAATGAAGCCTCGTTGTAAACTTGCAGCGCAGAATTATCTAATTATTTCATCATATCTCTGTATGCCGCTTTCTAGAGTAAAACCAACACATTCTCATCCCAAGGCGTCATCTAACTGACGCTTTTGACCATACGTCAACATCCAGCGTTTTAGGGTCCACTTTAACGCCAGTTAGATGACGATCCTAGGGCGTCATCCAACTGACGGTTTACCTTTAGCGTCAGGTAGGTTTAGGTCTGGGTAGGGATAGGATTGGATAGCGTCATCTAACCGACGTTAAAGGGTACCCTAAAACGTCGGATGTTGACGTATGGTCAAAAGCGTCAGTTAGATGACGTCTTGGGATGAGAACGGGCTGGTAAAACAACTGTTTGGAATCCAATGGAGGATAATCTTGGCATGCCTCTAACTATTTGGTTTGGTTGGCTCATTGTTAGAGTTGACAAACTTCCAGTTAATAAAGATTATCTGGAGATTTATTATTGGACCTTTACTGGGACACTGTCCAGTCTTCCAGTCTAAACATCCATAAGTGTTACCTCCAAGACCCGGAATGTACCGGAATACAAGGTGTCCACATACATAGGGTTTAAAATAGTTATTTTCCTGGAAGTATGGTAACAAACAACTATCTAACCACACCCGGACCAAGAGTCCCAGCTTTCTATGGCCTTAAATGCATCACATACGATAGTGAATAGGCAGGAGAAAGGGTGGAGAAAAGGTGATCAATTGTTCTGTCCAATCTGTAAGGAAATGGATACGTGTGTACACGCTGGTTAGGGTACAGCAAGAGGAAAGAAATGCCTATGGCAATACAATAGAAAGACGGAAGGTAGAGTCACAAAGAGACGCTAAAAGACCAATCCAATGGCCTTAAAAAGTGTACAACATGGATTTTCTAAGGAGGTTAAAAAAGGGGAAATCATCTTGACAATCAACTTGGCCATCAATTCAAAGTTCATTGAGTTCTTATCAAGCGCCTTTTCCTTCATGCTTCACTTAAAGTTGGTATGGAATGAAAATTCACAGTATCTATGGATGTTTTTTTTTCATTGACCTCTTCGGTCATCATCACCCGGTCAATAAAACTGTCTGCAATGCATTGTTGTTAAAGCATGGCTCAGGCAATAGCTAGAATTGTCCTGGATTATGCTGAGTCATTGACAATTTAATTAGTTCATTTGGAAATCTACAGGAACTCTACTAACCAAATAAATGCATGCAACTGTCATTGGCGTGTAGGAAGGTCTGGTTGTCTTTCTCTCAGCCAGGATTCTGTCAGGATGTGGTCAGAGCGGTCTCTAACACCAGGTCGTAAAGGGTCCACTCTCTCTCAGGCGATAACCCTGATGCACAGGGTGTCTTTATCACTTGCTAGCATTCTGCAACTTTGCGGCTCCCTATAAAAAGAGATAGAGGTGATTTTAACATCGTGATTAGTTTCACACCCACATGTATGTGCAAAAAACGGCACTTGAACAATTTAAACATATTTCTAGCATAATTTCCTGTCTTAGCTGCAATTTTCACAGCTTCATTGCTGTTTTAGCTGACTACAAAGACATGATCTGTTTTCATTTTTCATGCAAGAAAAACAGCACTTTTTTTTAAATGCTCACTCAAGTTACACTTAAGCCACATAAAAAAAACCAACACATTCTCATACTTTGGCGTCATATAGGTGACGCCGTTACGCCGTATGACATTTCGTCGAAATACTACGCACATGTCACCCTTTTGCGTCAATATAACACGCACTGTTATGGATAGGTTTAGGTAGTGATGGGCAGATCGAGGCTTTGTGAAGCACTGAAACAGTTGAAGCAAATGTGCCATATTGTTTCGAGGCTTCGAATCAATCAAACACCCGTCTCCATGGCGACACCTAGTGGTTTCTTATAGATTTTTATCCAAAAATATTAATTCTCTGCTGTTCTTACTATTAATCTGTCTATATATATATATATATATATATATATATATATATATATAAAGTACACCTAATGAAACACTTAGAAGCTTCATTTAGCCGTATATAGTCACATGATGTGGGTGTTTTGAATCACGCTTCGGATCAGTGTTTCGAATCATCTTGCAAAGCTTCAGGACGTCTGTTTCGCGTATGGTCGCTATTCGCTGACGTATGGTCTCATATTGACGCTAAAGGATGCCAGTCACCTTTAAAGGGTTAGTTCACCCAAAAATGAAAATTAAGTCATTAATTACTCACCCCCATGCTGTACCAACCCCGTAAGACCTTCGTTCGTCTTCGGAACAAAAATGAAGATATTTTTGATTAAATTTGAGAGCTGTATAACTACCACATTGGCTCCTAAGGGACTGCCTCTTGACGGCCCAAAAAGTCAATGAAGAAAATGTTTAAATATCCCAAGTGACTACCGTGGCTCAACTATATGTTTATCAAGCGACGCGAATACTTTTTGTGCGAAAAAACAAACAAAAATAACGAGTTTATTCGACTATTTCTTTTCTTCCTTGTAGGCCAGAACGAGACTTCCTTATAGATTTCCACGACGCATGCGCGAGAATTGCGATCTGAAGTAGTGTAAGCGGTGTAAGCAGATCGCAATTCTCGCGCATGCGTCGTGGAAATCTAAGGAAGTCTCGTTCTGGCCTACAAGGAAGAAAAGAAATAGTCGAATAAACTCGTTATTTTTGTTTGTTTTTTCGCACAAAAAGTATTCGCGTCGCTTGATAAACATATAGTTGAGCCACGGTAGTCACTTGGGATATTTAAACATTTTCTTCATTGACTTTCTGGGCCGTCAAGAGGCAGTCCCTTAGGAGCCAATGTGGTAGTTATACAGCTCTCAAATTTAATCAAAAATATCTTCATTTGTGTTCCGAAGACGAACGAAGGTCTTACGGGGTTGGTACAGCATGGGGGTGAGTAATTAATGACTTAATTTTCATTTTTGGGTGAACTAACCCTTTAAGACACCTTGGGCTCTGCTTGTTAAATTGACGCTAAAGGGTGTCATGTGCGTAGTATTTCGACGAATGTCATGGCGTCACCTAAATGACGCCAAAGGATGAGAACGGGCTCAAAAAAAACATATCATTGCAATAAATAAAATATCCAACAAGATATTTATTTAAAAGAAATGTAGCACAAGCACACTTTCAAAGCAAAACACTCACAAAACAAATAGATGATATTAGATGTACTTTATTTTTTTGGATACTTCCTTCTGCTTGAAATGACATTCACACATCTGATAAAAATAGCTTAGTTAGTTCTGAGAAAAGCTTCTGCATATTTTTTTTTGCAGATGCTGCTTAATATATATTTTTTTAACCTCTGCCTCCCGTTATCTTAAAGCTGAGTCTGAATGTAAGATTTGAAAGGAGTCTATGTTATCAGCACAACCTTTGTGATGAATTCGAATTTCGATAAAGATTTTTGCTGAGTGTGTAAAGCTGCTTTCTTTTCTCCATTGTTTCCAAAGGGTGAACAAGAAAATGAGCTTTGACACCAGAACACAAGAGGAGACGGAGACAGACACCAAGAGGTTGTTCTGCTTTTTTTGTCTATGTAGAAAAAAGCCAGCAATATCACTTTGAACGTTGCCAATGTTTTGTTTAGCTTTTGAGAATGTTTGCAGAGGCCTTTTGCGTAATAATCCATTCGTAACAATAAAGGTCAATATGAGTGACAGAAGCATACAAGCAATAAATAAAGGAAAAGTTTGTCTTTTCATGCACGATCATCAGCTGGATTAACGCTGTCTAGGTGGGTAAAATGTGAGGGGTCAGGGCAGGTCACCATCCTTACAATGGTCCATGCAATGATTTCCAAAGGTTGAAATACAATTGACATGACTTAAAATGCCATTGTCTTCCTAAGTTTATGAATATATGAAGTGTAACTAGAGCTGATTAAACCCACTGCTGAACTTTAGCTGTTTGAGCAATATATAGTCCATATTATCATTTTTACCCCTCACTGACCTTCTTTCAGACTTGGTTTAGGCACATGGATGATTCTCTTCACATGATCCCGTGGCTGGGCTAAATGAAGAGAAAGGCATTTTATCTCTGCCCGCATATCCAGGGCTGATGAGAGAATGCCGTGGGTCTCGGTGGTGTTGATGACAATTTCAAGTGCCACAGTCACACTTTCCCTTGAGTGATTCCTGCACCCAGAGCAGCTCTATTTGGGAACACAAGCAACATTGGTTTGTATTATTAGTTGTGTTTATAAAGGCAAGCCTCACTCATTCTAGATTAAAACCTTTTTAATGCAATCATGCAATGCACCTAGTATAATAACAGCGACTGGGAAATAAGCCATCTTAGAATAGCAAAGACGTTAAAGGAGTAGTTCACTTTTTAAAAAAAAACTTTTGCTGATAATTTACTCACCCACATGTCATCCAAGATGTCCATGTCTTTCTTTCTTTAGTCGAAAAGAAATTAAGGTTTTTGATGAAAACATTCCAGGATTTTTTCCATATAATGAACTTCAATGGGGTCCAAATGAGAGTTTCAGTTCAGCTTCGATTTCAGGCGATGAATAAGGGTCTTCTCAAGCGAAACGATCGCTCATTTAAAATAAATAATAACAAAGTTTAAGTTTTAGATGCTCAAATGCTCGCCTTGTTCAGTTCTGTGATGCGCGTTCGTGACTCTCCTGTTCGAACTTGTTAATCAAAATGAACTAATCTTTTTTTGTGTGTCATTTGGTTCATTCAACGAACGAAATGAACGAGTTGACCCGAGAAAAGATTCGAGTTCGAATAGGAGAGTCACGAGCGTGAACTGAAATCGTTTAAAGCCCTTTGAACAGTTTGTAGTTTGCACTTAAAGTGTCTTTTGGACCTTGAACCGTTTGGTTCCCATTGAAGTCCATTATATGGAGAAAATCCTGGAATGTTTTCATCAAAAACCTTAATTTCTTTTCAACTGAAGAAAGAAAGACATGGACATCTTGGATGACATGGGGGTGAGTAAATTATCAGCAAAACCTTTTGTGCTCAAAAACAAACATAAATAATGACTTTATTTCAACTATTCACTTCCTTCTCTATGCGCCTCTAGTCAGTTAACGTAGTGTGATAGCATAGAGCTCACTATTGGACGACGCTGGTCATGTGTGTGATGCGTGTGACGTACAACAACAGAAGCTTACGCTTTTTTACTAGTAACCTGACTCGAGGCCAAGAGAGAAGGAAGTGAATAGTTGAAATAAAGTCGTTATTTATGTTTGGGTTTTTTTGGGCACAAAAAGTGTTCTCGTCGTTTGATAAACTTAAGATTGAGCCACTGTAGTCACTTGGAATATTTTAACAATGTCTTTAATAACTTTTCAAGGCCGGCAAGTTTCAATCCCTCAAGATGCCTATGGACTAGTATGGAGGAGTGATCCAGCTCTCAGATTTCATCAAAAATATCTTAATTCATGTTCCGAACAACCTGAGGGTGAGTAAATACTAACAAAATTTTCATTTTTGGGTGTACTATCCCTTTAATAATACTTCTGTGATTTATAAACTGATAAACATGTTTAATTAGAGATCCCATTCCTGAATACATTTCACTGTGAGTGTCAGAAACAGAAACAAAGAAACCAAACTCCAAACTGATGAAACTCAACAGTGGCCCAAAGCTAGTTTGGTCACATGGTGGGTCTCTTCACTGTCCCATTGCCAATACCATGTCTGAGCAAGCGTCATGTGCCTGCATCACTCATAAGAGTGAAGGATTATAAAGAGATATTTGTTGTCGAGCTGGTAGTGTGCCATCTTACTTTTTTAAAAAGGTTGTGAGGGAGGCGATTAGAAGCATTGTAATGGCTTTGATGGATAAGTAAATCCCACATGTTCTGTTAGAGACCGGGAAGGATTTATGTATCCGCATTACAATGAGGAGAAATATAGATATTTATTACATTTAGTTATTTATTTATTAACAAAATTGAAAATATAGTTCAGAAAACTTAATTTTTTCCATAAATCATTATTATTGTTTGTGGGTTTTGCAAATATTTAACCAATGAAACCTATTAGGCTAAACTTCATATCTCTGTTGGATCCTCAAACTGTCGTCAAAATCCTCGTAATTTCATTTGAGCTTGATTTTAGAGACCACAAGGCACTTTCAACAGCTTGGCAGGTATTGAAGTCACGTTGATACTTGATGGGTTTTCTTAACCTTGATTATACTGATGATAAACTGATTATAAACAAAAAACAGCATGATAAAATATTTCAAACGATCCCCATACAATGTTTTTTTTTTTCTTACTCATTACCATTCATGCAAGAATGCATTTAATTGATCAAAAGTGACAGTGAAGACATTTGTGTTTCAAAATGTTAGACACCAAAATCAGCAAATCCGATTTCTGAAGGATCATGTGACACTGAAGACTGGAGTAATGATGCTGAAAATTCAGCTTTGCATCACAGGAATACATTACAGTTTGAAATATATTCAAAAAGAAAACCAGCATTTCATTTTACAATATTCCTATTTTTACGGTAGTTTTGAATAACGACTGTAAGTGCAACCTTGGTGAGCATAAGATACTTCGTTAAAAAAAATAAAAAAATAAAAAGGAATTTTCAGGAAACATAAATAAATGCAAATGAATTTAATTACTGTGTCATCAGAGAAGGCAGAAGAAATCGCAGGGAAAAATATTGTTGGTTTAACTTAAAAAAATTAAGTAACCTGGTTGCCTTAAAGGGATAGTTCACTTTGAAAATAATTTTTGATATGTTTTGGCTTACCTCAAGGGCATCCAAGATGTAGGTGTCTTTGTTTCCGCAGAAGTTTCAATTTTGATATTTTTAGGTCAAACCGTTTGTATCTATCAGTAATATAATGGAGTAATGGAGGTTACTATACAATAGTAAACAACGTGGAGTCTCAATATTAATTAATAAAAATATCCCACTAACTCTTAACACATCTGTTATTGACCCAGAAGGGAGATTTGTCATCATCAATGTATCTATTAATCATATAACATATACACTAGCTAATATTTATGGACCAAACAATGATGACCCATCCTTTTTTCATAATTTTTTTTCACTATTGCCTGATACAAATAATATCATTATAGCTGGAGACTTCAACACTGTCCTAAACCCGCAAATAGACCGATCACATTCATCCAATTCCACAAGAATTTGGCAGTCTACTGAAACAATAAAACAATATATGACTACTTATGGACTTGGCGATAGTTGGAGAATGAATAACCCTTCACTTAGGAAATATAGCTATTTCTCTCCTTTTCACCAGTCCTTTTCCCGAATTGATTTCTCTCTCATCAGTAATTCACTAACCCAACATGTAATAGAAACTTCAATTCACCCAATCATAATCAGCGATCATGCTCCTATCTCTATCTCATTCAATATTCAGTCCTCTATTAAACGGCCCAACAGATGGCGCTTTAATACCTCACTACTTCGCGATTCCGACTTCGACAGTTTTATTAAGAAAGAGTGGGCTTTCTTCCTGGAAACGAATGACTCTCCTGAAATTTCACCATCATTATTATGGGAAACAGGCAAAGCTGTAATTACAGGGAAAATAATATCATATTCATCTTACAGGAAAAAACAACAACAAAAACTGGAAAATAATTTAGAACAGAGAATCAAACTCCTTACATATACATACTCTACCAACCCTAGTGAACAAATACAATGCGAACTAAACCGGCTTAAAGCTGAACTCGATAGCATCATAAACCAAAAAACACAGTTTATTATCCAGCAACTCAAATACAAACAATACCAACATTGTAACAAAATGGGCAAATATCTAGCAAATCAACTAAAGCGTAAACAAGAAAAGGCAATTATCCCATCCATATACAATGAATCGGATAGAATAACCCAAAACCCACAGGAAATTAATAATGTATTCAGAACTTTTTACCAAAAATTATACTCATCCAATCACAATCCAGATGAAACAGAAATAAAAAAATTTCTAAAAGAATTACCGCTACCATCAATGTCAAAAGAACAGGCAAGTTCATTAGACACACCTCTCACTCAAGCTGAACTCCATAAAGCATTAGACCAAATGCCAAATAATAAATCACCTGGACCTGATGGACTTCCTGCTGAATTCTATAGACACTTCTGGCCAATTCTATCTCCTTTATTCCTCAAAGTTGTTCAAGAGATTAAAACTACCTCGACAATACCAACACACATGAATACGGCAGTTATGACACTATTGTTAAAGCCAAACAAAGACCCAATGCACCCGTCTAGTTACCGCCCTCTCTCATTAATAAACACAGATTTAAAAATCATTACCAAAGCATTAGCTACTAGAATAGAAACAGTTATCCCCATGTTAATTCACCATGACCAAACAGGCTTTATTAAACACAGGAATGCTTCAGATAATATGCGCAGATTATTTAACCTAATTAACCTTGCCCAACAACAACAAAAGCATACCAAAACTATAATTGTATCACTTGACGCCGAAAAAGCATTTGACAAAGTTAACTGGACATTTCTTTTTAACACTCTACACAGATTTGGTTTCGGAGAGTCATTCATCCACTGGATTAAAATATTATATACTTCACCTAGAGCCACAATAACAACAAATGGGATCACATCACAAAGTTTCACGCTTCACAGAGGAACCAGACAAGGATGCCCACTCTCTCCTTCTTTATTTGCTATATTTATAGAGCCACTTGCAGCAGCAATACGACAAAATGATAATATCAAAGGAATACAAAACGTAAACACTCAACATAAGATCTGTCTTTATGCAGATGATTTATTGTTATGTTTACAAAACCCTTATAAGTCATTAAAAGAAACCTTTAAAATTATTAATACCTTCTCAAAATTTTCTGATTATACAATAAACTGGAATAAATCAACAATATTACCACTTTCTGAGGGTGCCTGGGATCCCACAACTCATGATTCATCTCTTCCACTCCACACTGGCAACATTACATACTTGGGTATCAACATTTCCTCCAGACTGTCAGAGTTGAATAATCTTAACTATATTCCACTTTTAAAAAAAATTGGAGATGAGCTAAAACGCTGGACTAACCTACCACTGTCACTTATCGGTCGCATTGCTACAATTAAAATGAAAATCTTACCACAAGTCAATTATCTATTCTCAATGCTTCCAACAACACCCTCCGAAAAATGGTTTAAATCACTTGATTCACTAACCTCTCATTTCTACTGGAAAAATAAAACACCTAAAATATCACTAGGAAAATTACAAAAAACAAAATCACAAGGCGGCCTAGAAGCTCCTAATTTTCTGTATTACTTTTTAGCAAATCAGCTACAATATCTATATAAGTGGATTCATAAAACTAAATATAATAATTCATGGATAGAACTAGAACAAAACCATTGTAAAGATACCTCAATTTCAGACCTTGTCTTTCTACCAAAATCAATTCAGAAAATGCCATATTTTAATAACATTACCATTGCATCAACTCTGACAGCCTGGTGGCAAGTAAACAAAATTAACAAATCCCCACTAACATCATGTAGACACACCCCCATCTGGTTCAACCCTGATTTTCAATTATGCAATAAACCAATACATTTTCCATCTTGGCGACAAAAGGGAATCACTCATCTCCATCACTTATTTGAAAACAACCAATTCATATCGTTTAAAACATTAGTCCAGAGGTATGGTCTTGGGGGAGAACAGTTTTTACAATATCAACAAATTAAATCCATAATAAAATCCAAGATTAACATAATTAATAACCCACTCCATCCCCCTCAGTTAATGGAAGATATAATGAAAATCACTAACACCAGCAAACTAATATCAAAACTACATAAATGTTTACTGAACAATGATACAACAATTATAATACCCAAAAACAAATGGGAAAAAGATTTAACCTTCTCCCCCAACACCGACCTCTGGAAAGAAATCTGTAACAACACATTTTCAATGACTAATAATGCTAACCTCCAGCTTATACAGTTCAAGATTATTCACAGGATTCATATCACCGAAAAGAAGATGTTTTTAATGGGCCTGAGGGACACAGACGTTTGTTCACAGTGCACACTGGGGAGCACAGATGATTATTTTCATGCCTTATGGACCTGTCAGTCAGTTCACTCATTCTGGATATCAGTGACCACAAAACTATCCGTTATCATGGGTTGTGAAATCCCTCTTTCTCCATCACTCTGCTTACTGAACAACTGCATTGAAGTTGATAATCTCCCAATCAATTACAAAAACCCACTCCTAATTTCTCTAACTATCGCCAAGAAAGTAATTTTGCAAAATTGGAAGTCCAAAAACCATATACACATCAATCACTGGACCAACCTTCTAATAGAATACATCACATTTGAAAAAATAACATATACTAACAAGAACATTATTTCAAAATTTCTTGATATCTGGAACCCATTCCTAACTCATCTTCATATACATCAGTAGCCTGGGACCGGACCGACGCACTTCCCCAATCACATGTTTACAAATTAATAATAAAATATTATCTGTGTATCACTGTACAGCACTATAATAGATGCCCCTTATATATAGGTATGAATGTGTGTGTATATATGGATGTATTTGTATGTATGTATACGTGTATATAAATGTTTGTATATGTGTATATGTATAATATTTGATAAGCTGTATACTTTTATAAACTGCATTTTATCACTATTTGCTATATATCTTTATAGGGTGGTGGTAGTATGGAAGATGAAATATATTATTATTATTATTATTATTATAGAATTATGAGCCCCCCATTTCTTTTCTCTCTATAAGTAACCAGTCAGAAAATACTACGTATAAATATTAGTAACATTATTTTCTATTTACTATTATTATTTATTTTTATGTAATTTTATTTATTTATTTATTTTTTTTAACTGGGTCGGGCGTCTGGCCCGGGTGCTGTTGGTGGGCGCGGCTAGCACGCCCTGTTAGTGATTGGACTAAATGGCCCTTCCCCTTCACTACCTCTAGCCAAACCCCTCCCATCAAGTAAAATAATTCTTTTTAAGTGATACCAGGGTTGGATGTGGTGTCTCTGGCTAGGGAGCTAACCAGTGTACGCCTCGGTCCAAACCATGGGACAAAAAAAAAAAAAAAAAAAAAAAAGGGGGGGGGGGGGGGGGGACCAACCACCAATAACACTTGGCTGTGTCAGGTCACAAACAGACTAGGGGAGCTTGGTTTGGAGGTGCCTGTTGTGGTCCCCCGGTGGAAAAACTCAATCTAGCCCAGAAGTATAACGATGGGGGTTGGGTGTCACTGAAGGTGGTGGAGGGGAATCGTGTTATTGAATCGAGGGGAAACATCTGTGTCTGGGGGGCCTGTTGGTTGCGCTCACTGGCAGTTCTGGGTCAGCCCTCTGACCCAGAGTTTAGAGCAGATGTGCAATAAAAATAAAATTAAATGTATTCTTATTGTCATATTGCTATTGTCACTACTGTTGTAGATTGCTATAGCCTATATTACTATTATTGTCATGAATATTATCATTATAAATACTATCATTGATACTGCCACCACTAACACTAATATAGATACGTGTATGTATATATATGTATATATATATATATATATGTATGTGTGTATATATATATATATATATGTATATATTTCTTTGTGTTTGTCAAAGTCTCTATCATATCCTCTACAACTATTCAGATACTACCGAATTGCATCACAGAAAGGATCTCGTGTGCCTACATATACCACTTTGTCGATAACTGTGTGGGGCTGTTGTGAGTTTTTCTGTTCTCTGTTGTTTTTTTTTTTGTTGTTTTTTTTTTTTTTTTGTTGTTTTTTTTTGTTTTTTGTTTCCCCTTTCCTACTTCTGTATTGTAGATGTGTCTCACTGAATCTTACCTGGTATGTGTTACTGTTTTGTTAACCTGCAATAAAAAAAAAAAAAAAAAAAAAAAAAAAAAAATATATAATGGAGGTCTATGGTCACCACCTCAAAGAGCATGCACAGAGAAGTCCAAATTAAACATGATTTAATGACTTGTAAATGTAAGCACACATTGATGGCCTAAGACACCAAATGAGCGGTTTGTGTAAGAAAATGAACAGTATTTATATCGTTTTTACCTCTCACAAAGCGCCCTCAGATCACTTGGACGTGGCTGTGGTTACAAGATGTAAAAACAATATAAATACTGTTCGTTTTCTCACACAAACCGCTTGTTTCGTGTATGTATTTCGTGTACCTCATTATATGACTGACAGACTAAAACGGTTTGACCTAAAAATATCAAAATTACTGCGGAAACAAAGACACCTCCATCTTGGATGCCCTTGAGGTAAGCTAAAACATATCAAAAACTCAACGATCCCTTTAAAATTTTAAGTTCATTGAAATAGAAAGATACAATGAAGGAGATTGATTTAATCAACCAAAATATTATGTTATCTGAACTACATAAAATATTTAAGTTGATTTGACAAAAGAAAAAAATGTTGTGCTTACAAATCATGAAAATATTTTTACAGTGTGTGTTAAATTGTAAGAATTTTTAACATTTAAAAAAATGCGTTGCTATAAAATACTAAGGTGTAATGGATGAGTATAATCTTTCGAAAAGAGTGCATGCTAGTTTCTGATAAAACCGAAGAAATAAAACTAGATTTTGCACATATTAAAGCAAAGCTGAAAGCAACAAGTCACATGAAACTTCTAGCTCTGAATAATTACCATGAGACCACAAGCCTGAGTCCAATCCCCATTGTTTCTCAATACAATCTCACTTTCCTTCCTGATGATGAGATATTCCTCCAACTAAAATAGAGTGGCAGTGAAGCATTGTGAGAGGAGAGGAGAAAGAGGAGTAGAAGGAAAGGGAGGGAAAGGAGGTGGAACGGCTCTGTTGGTATTTCTTAACATGCCCTTGGAGAATGAGGGCACTTCCAGATGGTTCATGACGGTGGTCGGCCTGCTAGCAGCTGTTTCTGGTTATCAGCACGTCTGTAATCTGTCGTCCCCTGGAAATGACACCGAGAGGACAAGGACTTCATCTAAAGGAAGACTGAATTGATTTGCTTGTTTTACACTATGTATCAGAAGGTTTCTTTATTGGGCGGAAACAACAGAGTTGACCATCCATAAAGACATTCATCTTTCCCACAGTATCTCAAAGCTACCGCAGTGCTTCATCCATCTATTCATGCTTTATGGTTGAAGGAGACAGATTTCTTTTTGTCAGCCAGAGTAATAAAGAGTCCATTTTCGCCATCAGCCTGTGGATTATACTGACAGCAAGCGATCTGTCTGCAAACGGCCTTGCGTCCACAACTCGGCCCTGTCAGGAAGATACGACAGGGAAAAGAGGAAGCAAATCACGCTGAGGCGTCAACGTACCTTCAGCTCTTCGACGTCCACACCAATAAGAAATCATCAACGGCCTGACTCTGATCCAGATTGTTCAGCGCGGATCTTTTGATCCGAGACGCTCGACCTCAGGCGTTAAATCACAGAGAACATACGAACAGGACCATATATCAAAGTGAAGCTTCTGCTGAAGCTCGGAGGTCTCTGAGGATCTGCGACTGTCAGACCGCCAAGTGGTTCTGGCAACTAATCCCACATCCTAAAGGCAGAAGAGACAGCAAGGGTTCTCGGGGAAAGAGACAGAGCGAACAAGAATCTGTCAAGCGTTATTACTAAACAGCCAAGTCTTTACCCATCAGTCTACAGAGACAAACACACTCCTGTCTGATCTTTAAGAGACACCTGTCAGCTATTAAAGGTATGAAAACAGTTAGATTCACACACACACACACTTATTCATTATTTTCAGTTAGTAAGGTGTAGCTTCTGTATCCTCTTGCTAATTGTCGGTTTAACCAGCTGAAAAATCTTGGCCTGATTTACTTCTTGATAAAACACTGAAGATGAAGCCTTTAATGCAGAGGTTTTTATAGATTGTATCGCTGACCTTTCATACACTGTAAATCTGATGAAATATCACTGACAAATCTTTCTCTTAAAGGTCTCGAGTCCCATAAGGTGTTCATCTGTTATTTGTTGCCAGAGAATATATGTGTATGTATTTATATGTATATGTATACAAACACAACATGTGTGTATACTGTATATGTATGTGTATATATATATATATATATATATATACACACACACACACACACACACACACACACACACACACACACACATACACACATATGTGTGTGTGTGTGTGTGTGTGTGTGTGTATATATATATATATATACACTCACCGGCCACTTTATTAGGTACCCCATGCTAGTAACGGGTTGGACCCCTTTTGCCTTCAGAACTGCCTCAATTCTTCGTGGCATAGATTCAACAAGGTGCTGGAAGCATTCCTCAGGGAGTTTGGTCCATATTGACATGATGGCATCACACAGTTGCCGCAGATTTGTCGGCTGCACATCCATGATGCGAATCTCCCGTTCCACCACATCCCAAAGATGCTCTATTGGATTGAGATCTGGTGACTGTGGAGGCCATTTGAGTACAGCGAACTCATTGTCATGTTCAAGAAACCAGTCTGAGATGATTCCAGCTTTATGACATGGCGCATTATGCTGCTGAAAGTAGCCATCAGAAGTTGGGTACATTGTGGTCATAAAGGGATGGACATGGTCAGCAACAATACTCAGGTAGGCTGTGGCGTTGAAACGATGCTCAATTGGTACCAAGGGGCCCAAAGAGTGCCAAGAAAATATTCCCCACACCATGACACCACCACCACCAGCCTGAACCGTTGATACAAGGCAGGATGGATCCATGCTTTCATGTTGTAGACGCCAAATTCTGACCCTACCATCCGAATGTCGCAGCAGAAATCGAGACTCATCAGACCAGGCAACGTTTTTCCAATCTTCTATTGTCCAATTTCGATGAGCTTGTGCAAATTGTAGCCTCAGTTTCCTGTTCTTAGCTGAAAGGAGTGGCACCCGGTGTGGTCTTCTGCTTCTGTAGCCCATCTGCCTCAAAGTTCGACGTACTGTGCGTTCAGAGATGCTCTTCTGCCCACCTTGGTTGTAACGGGTGGTTATTTGAGTCACTGTTGCCCTTCTATCAGCTCGAACCAGTCTGGCCATTCTCCTCTGACCTCTGGCATCAACAAGGCATTTCCGCCCACAGAACTGCCGCTCACTGGATGTTTTTTCTTTTTCGGACCATTCTCTGTAAACCCTAGAGATGGTTGTGCGTGAAAATCCCAGTAGATTAGCAGTTTCTGAAATACTCAGACCAGCCCTTCTGGCACCAACAATCATGCCACGTTCAAAGTCACTCAAATCACCTTTCTTTCCTATACTGATGCTCGGTTTGAACTGCAGGAGATTGTCTTGACCATGTCTACATGCCTAAATGCACTGAGTTGCCGCCATGTGATTGGCTGCTTAGAAATTAAGTGTTAACGAGCAGTTGGACAGGTGTACCTAATAAAGTGGCCGGTGAGTGTATATGTATCACTGTAAAAAAATATATTTTCAAGATTTGTTATCACAACATTTTTTCTTTTGTCAAATCAACTTAAATAATCTATTTAGTTCAGATAACTCATTATTTTGAGTTTCTGGTGATTAAATCGATCTCCTTCATTGTATTAACTCACTTTTTCCAGTTCAATCAAATTAAAATTAAGGCAACCAGGTTACTTAATTTTTTAAGTTAAACCAACAATATATTTTTACGGTAACACTTTACAATAAGGTTCATTAGTTAACTACATTAGTTAACATTAACTAAGAATGAACAATACTTCTAGAGCATTTGTTAATCTTTGTTAATGTTAATTTCAACATTTACTAATACTTTATTAAAATCTTGTTAACATTAGTTAATGCACTGTGAACTAACATGAACAAACAATGAACAGCTGGATTTGTAATAACTAACGTTAACAAAAATTAACAAAAACAGTAACAAATGTATTGCTCACGGTTAGTTCATGTTAGTTAATACATTAACTAATGTTTAATAAATGAACCTTATTGTAAAGTGTTACCATTTTTACAGTGTGTACGTATGCATGTATATATATATATAAACACACACACACATACATATATATACTGTATATATGTATATGTATGTGTGTGTGTGGGATGGGCAACGATTAATCGCGATTAATCGCATCCAAAATAAAACTTTGTGTTTATGTAATATATGTGTGTGTGGTGTGTACAATTATTTTTGTATATATATATATATACACAACACACATGCATGTATATATTTAAGAAATATTTGCATGTATATACTTTTATATATATATTTATACGTAATTAATATTATGTATAAATATTTGATATATTAAGAACACATTTTTCTTAAATATATACATGCATGTGTTAGTATTTATATATACAAAATAATTATACACACCACACACACATATAACTTTTATTTTGGATGCGATTAATCGCGATTAATCGTTGCCCATCCCTAGTATATACATACATTCATACATACACACACACACACGCGCACACACACACACGCCTTCCTGAATTTAATTAGTTTAAGGAGTTGAATTTTGAATATGAATATATGAAATTCAATAGGTGCTTGACTGATCTAACTATCTCATTTAATCTAACCTTACAGACTTTGGCTGCAGATCAATATTTGGTCTCTCTAATAAATGAACAAGCTGGGAACTAATAGGAAAAGCCTGATGAATGAAGGGTCATGATGGTTAGGAGAGCGTCTCTGAATACACACACAGTGAGAGCCTTGAACGGACTCGTGAGGGACGATTCGATGGCAGAATTCAATCTCTAAAGCTTAGCCTAGCTGCTCCTTTTGCTGTTTTTAGTTTCCAAATGTCATCAAGTTATTTCAGTCACGCTGTCAGCTGCATTAAATGGCTGATCACACACTTATGCACACACACACCCATTCTTCTGGAAACACTCCTGCAGCTCATCTTCTGCTAGATTTTCTGGACTGTAAACCAGACACTGTCCATCTGTTCAGAGATGAATCTCAACTATATAATACTCATCCTCTCTGTGCTGATCGGGAAACTTCAGGATTTCACTTCCAGGATCTGGAAGACAATTAACTAATTGTTCCGTTGTATTGTCAAAAGATCTGAAACTTACAAAACACACAAAAAATTTGTTTTATATATAAATAAATAAATGCAAATAAAAAAACAATTAAGTAAATATAACAAATAAATAAGTTTATGTTAAAGGGATAGTTCACTTTCGAAATAAATTTTTGGTATGTTTTAGCTTACCTCAAGGGCATCCAAGATGTAGGTGTCTTTGTTTCCGCAGTATTTTCAATTTTGATATTTTTAGGTCAAACCGTTCTTGTCTGTCAGTCATATAATGGAGGTCTATGGTCACCACCTCAAAGAGCATGCACAGAGAAGTCCAAATTAAACATGATTTAATGACTCGTAAATGTAAGCACACATTGATGGCCTAAGACACCAAACGAGCGGTTTGTGTGAGAAAACGAACAGTATTTATATCGTTTTTACCGTTACACAGCCACGTCTAAGTGATCTGAGGGCACGGGCTCTTTGTGGCTGTGGTTACAGAGGTAAAAATGATATAAATACTGTTCGTTTTCTCACACAAGCTGCTCGTTTCTTGTCTTAGGCCATCAATGTGTACTTACATTTACGAGTCATTAAATCATGTTTAATTTGGACTTCTCTGTGCATGCTCTTTGAGGTGGTGACCATTTGTTTTAACATGAATATGAACTAACATGAACATACAATGAACATCTGTGTTTTGATTATTTAACGTTAACAAAGATCAACAAATACGGTAACAAAAGTATTGCTCATGATTAGTTCATGTTAGTTAATACATTAAGATTAACTAATGAACCTTATTTTAAAGTGTTACCTGATGAATAAAAACAAATAAAACATACAAACAAAGGAATGCATGAATAAATAAGTACATACAATCACACAGAATGTCATGTTAAGACTTCTCACTGAAACTAAAAGAGAAAGAAGAAATATCACTGGTTACTTGTGTGAGATTAATTTTTTTCTGTGTCACTCAAACAAGCGGGATAAAACACAGCCAGCCTGACATGACATTATCACAAAATAAACACCTTCAGAGTGATACGAGACCCCTTATCACCATGCCTGGATTCATTTTGCAATAATGGCTTAGTTGTTGAATCCACTCAATTAAAAGAAAGCTCAATTTAGACTGTATTTTATACATTCACAACTCTACTGTATTTGCCTTGCTATTGACGTTGAACTCCACATCTATGTAGCGAGCAGGCTTTGCGCCGTCTGCCACAGTGCTGACTCAAACCGAGACCGGAAGAGCATGGTTCTCTTCTTGATGGCTGTTTACCAGCTCTATCTCGAGATGCCCCGCCGCAAAAACCACAAAAAAAAAACTCCCACATTGTTCTCCCTTCCTCGGGTAAACAAGTAGAGAAGGGAGTAGGTCGCACCACCTTCCTCCTGAAAGTTTCACTGACACAGAAATAGCGCTGAGAAATGTTCACATACAGTAGACTGTTGATGTACAGTTTGCTGACCCATTGCCTACTTTTCAAATCACCTAAAAACATCCCTGCAACAAAACCCACAGACAAATGTCTGGTTTGCAACTTTGCATAAGCTTCAATTAGGTGGATATGGACAAATAATTTACTTTACTTGCCAGTAGCATTAAACTAACACGTTAAGATAACTTGGCAAAAATAAATACAGCTAAGATTAAATACAGCTAAGATACAGCTTTGAAACGATATGTTGTGAAAAGAGTTACTCAAAAAATGTGAATTGAATTTAACTGAATATCATATATATCACAGATCATATTATTTAATATATCATATCCCAAAACTGTGTTAGCTGAAATACACCCTAAGTTTAAAGGGATAGTTCACTTTGAAATTAATTTTTGGTATGTTTTAGCTTACCTCAAGGGCATCCATCCAAGATGTAGGTGTCTTTTCAATTTTGTTATTTTTAGGTCAAACCGTTCTTGTCTGTCAGTCATATAATGGAGGTCTATGGTCACCACCTCAAAGAGCATGCACAGAGAAGTCCAAATTAAACATGATTTAATGACGTGTAAATATAAATACACATTGATGGCCTAAGACACAAAACGAGTGTTTATGAGTGACGTACAAAAGGGAGAGATCACTTCCGGCGCTTGCGCAGACCGAAGCGCCCGCGCCCTCAGCTCACTTGGACGTGGCTGTAGTTACATGAGGTAAAAACGATATAAAAACTGTTAATTTTCTCACACAAACCGCTCGTTTCGTGTCTTAGGCCATCAATGTGTACTTACATCTACGAGTCATTAAATCATGTTTAATTTGGACTTCTCTGTGCATGCTTTTTGAGATGGTGACCATAGACCTCCATTATATGACTGACAGACACAAACGGTTTGACCTAAAAATATCAAAATTGAAAATACTGTGAAAACAAAGACACCTACATCTTGGATACCCTTGAGGTAAGATAAAACATACCAAAAAAATAATTTCAAAGTGAACTATCCCTTTAACAATTAAAATTTTAAAAACAGATTTAAATCGTTCTCTGATTTAATAGTCTCATGACATGATATAATCATGACATTATCATGACAATCATAATTAATGTTAATTAACAAATGTTAATATTTGCAATGTTTTCATTTTAAAAATGATTAATTTATTTAAAAGCTTTTCATCAACTCACTAACCCCAGTTTGGGAAATCATTACATTATATTACTATTATATTACATTATATTATGCTAAAAAAAAAATTTATTAAAAAAATTAAATATAACTTCTATATTATGTTATTGAAAATTTAAAAAATAAAATAAATATATCATATATTATATTATATTAAAAATAAAATAAATATAACTAACATTAGTAAAACATTTGAACTGAATGACTGAATACACACAGTCTTTTACATGTGCCGTTAACCTCTTTGGCCCCAGTGACTTGAACCCAGTCAGTTTCCTTTCAAGTGCCTTGTAAGAGGGAAATTATATTGTTTAAGATTGTTTCCTTAAAGAGGAGGGGAGCGAGACTCTTATATAGAGACTCCACCACATTCACTCTGTCTTTAAAGACATGGTTCCCACATCTGATGCCAAACTGCCCTTCCTGGTATTTGTTGATAACATTACAATACATAGCAAACAGGAAATAATTATATAAATTCTGAATATATAACAATAAATC